>BOPN01004291.1:97560-100060 GCA_017312705.2 Penaeus japonicus | reverse complement strand
TGTTACGTTGTATCGGTATATATATATATCATTCCTGTCTCTGACCCAGCAACGAGAGATCAATTGCAATCCGTTTCAAATCATCGATGCAATTTTGGGTTATAACTTTCTTCTTATGTATTCAATCAGAAAAAAAAATCTAATCCGGTTTAGCCATTCACCATTTCTCATAATTCTAATGATGAAAAATTAAATGAGATCTATCCATTTTGGCCAAGAGAAGCCATAATAAATATAATTGTGTGATAAATAAGCGTTTTTTCGCTATGGATACATGTGATATATAAGCGCTTTTTCGCTAAGGACATTGTGGTTAACAAGCAAAACAAAATAAACAAGACGATTGGAATAACCGATATGCTCACGCTCTAAAAGAGAGAGAGAGAGAGAGAGAGAGAGAGAGAGAGAGAGAGAGAGAGAGAGAGAGAGAGAGAGAGAGAGAGAGAGAGAGAGAGAGAGAGAGAGAGAGAGAGAGAGAGAGAGAGAGAGAGAGAGAGAAAGTGAAAGAGAAAGAGAGACAGAGACAGACAGACAGACAAACAGACGGAGAACGATAAAAAGAAAGATTTAAAAAAAGAAAAAGAAAGAGAGAGAGAAAGACTAAGACAGAGAGAGCAAGAGAGAGAAATAAAACCATTCACATCATACCTCACGTCATCTCAAGCCATGACCTACCAACCAGCAAAAGAACAGATGAGCATCGAAGGCGTTTTTCCCGCCAGCGACGTGGACGCCAGTGCCTCATACAGCAATAACATGGCTGCGCTGTTGACATTCGGATAATCTCATTTTGATAAGGTCTTGTGATCGATGGTCAGAGCCAGTGGCGGTAACCACCTTATTCCTTCAGAATCAGTTTGATAGAATTTTTATCAGTGGCGACGTCGAACCTTTCTTTAGCCACGTTTTTTTTTTTTTTTTTTTTTTTTTTTTTTTTTTTTTTTTTTTTTTTTTTTTTTTTTTTTTTTTTTTTTTTTTTTTTTTTTTTTTTTTCATTCACAGGGAATTTCTGTTCGGGGATTATTATATTTAATTAAGGAAAGTCGGGAGACTTTTACTGTTATTGGTGTTTTTGCCGTTATTGTTATCAAAATCATTATCTTCTTGTTAATACTCTTATCATTTTATTATTATTTCTAGTGTCATTATTATTATTATTGTTGTTGTTATCGTTATTTATTATTGTTGTTATTGTTATTACTATGATTATTAGTATTATCATTATTATTGTTAACATTATTGGTATCATTATTATTGTAAGTATGATAGTTATCATTATTATCATTTTCATTCATATTCTTATTATTACTGTTATCACTATTCTTATTACCGTCATCATTATCATCACCATTGCTTTTATCATCAACATCATCATCAGCATCTTCATCATTATTATCTAAATTATCATTATTATTATTATCATAATTATCATCATTATTATCATAATTATCATCATTATTATTATCATAATTATCATCATTATTATTATCATAATTATCATCATTATTATTATCATAATTATCATGATTATTATTATCATAATTATCATGATTATTATTATCATAATTATCATTATTATTATTATCATAATTATCACCATCATCATCATCACCATCACTGTTCTTCAACAATAATGACAGCTAACCCTTCACTTTGCATGACTGGGTAATTTCCTTTGATTTTGACTGAATTAAGGAAGCCTCGAGTAAGAAAAATGAGAATTTTCATGTTTATTGAGAACGGGAAAAATTAATCATGCAATATTAAAAATTTTAAAAATGAATTGGAAAAATGAATAATGGTGAAAAATACAGGAATGATGAAAACACGAAAATGAAAAATGAAAAACATTAATGTTTTTGGTCCAAAATAACGAAGTAACTTCAATATTTATTTGCCATTGTTATCAACTACGTACGTGTTCGTCTGTCTTTTCCCTTTCTTGCCTTTTTCTTCCAATCTTCCCCTTTCGTTTTATTTTGTCATCTTCGTTATCGCCTCCTTCTTCTCTCCTCTCCTTCCTTTATTCTCCTTCTTCTTCTTCTTCTTCGTATTAGCATTGGTAGTTGTTGTTGTAATGGCAGGAGTAGTAACATAAAATCGAGAGAAAGATAAAGAGTCCTATTTGGATCTTTTAGGTTTACGGTATTTACCCTTTATCAATATCATTATCGCCTCCCCCCCCCCTCTCTCTCTCTCTCTCTCTCTCTCTCTCTCCCTCCATCCTCTCTCTCTCTCTCTCTCTCTCTCTCTCCTCGGCTCGTAGTATGAAACCCCCTTGAATTAGGAACCTGACGTCTCCTCAAGTTGTTTAAGTTTAGCTTTATAGTGACGTAATCTTTAATCTCTTTTAATCACCGTTGTCCTGGAATTCAGAATGGCGTTCAAGATATAGTGACGATAAATACAGAGAGAGAGAGAGAGAGAGAGAGAGAGAGAGAGAGAGAGAGAGAGAGAGAGAGAGAGAGAGAGAGAGAGAGAGAGAGAGAGAGAGAGAGAG
>BOPN01004291.1:96037-97460 GCA_017312705.2 Penaeus japonicus | reverse complement strand
ATATTTATATGTATTTACATATCTACATAAATACATATACATGTACATATACATATGCAAATACATATACATATACATATACATATACATATACATATACATATACATAAGCATACATAACCATAAATACACATACATACATACATACATACATACATACATACATATATATATATATATATATATATATATATATATATATATATATATATATATATGTATATATGTATGTATGTATGTATGTATGGTTATGTATGTATATGTATATGTATATATGTATGTATATATGTATGTATATATGTACATATGTATATATATATGTATAAATGTATATATTTATGTATGTATGTATATGGTTGTGTGTGTTTGTGTGTGTGTGTGTTTGTGTGTGTGTTTGTGTTTGTGTTTGTGTTTGTGTTTGTGTTTGTGCTTGTGCGTGTGCATGTATATAAATACACATATATAAACATGATACATAATGTACTCCTCTAAAACGCTTTACAGTATCCACCTCTCATTGTGACAAACACGCACGCATGCTCGTCGCTTCTCGTAGCTGTTTATCCCTCTGCATCGAGACGAAGGAGAGCTTTTTCTGCCTCTCCCTTCTGCAAGAGCTAAGTGCAGAGAGCCGATGCAGCACTTCCTCCTTCACATTCCTGTGACACGTGTCATATATATGTATATGATTCACACATATCTTTAGGCCAAGGTTACAATACGCTACTGTGAGTTCTTGCGGGCGGGAATAGTAATGTGAGAGAGGGTGAGGGTGAGGGTGTGGGTGTGGGTGTGGGTATGGGTATGGGTATGGGTGAGGGTGTGGGTGAGGGTGAGGGTGAGGGTGAGGGTGAGGGTGAGGGTGAGGGTGAGGGTGTGGGTATGGGTGAGGGTGAGGGTGAGGGTGAGGGTGATGGTGATAGTGAGAGTGAGAGTGAGAGTGAGAGTGAGAGTGAGTGAGAGTGAAGGTGAGGGAGAGGGTGAAAGTAAGGGTGAGGATGTGAGTGAGAGTGCGAGACGGTTCCTTGACAGTGTATCGAATCGTATCGTTTGTTTTTCTCTTTTTTTCCCCTTCGGATTTTTCATGCGCTTCGAATTGTTTGAGTGAGATGAAAGAGCGCGATCCGAGGGCATGGAGAGGAAGGCGTGACGTCAATCCTAGGTGAATGCAGAAGAGCCTTGAAGGAGGCAGATAAGATTATACTTCGCGGTCACCTGCCTGTCTGCCAGAAGTACATTTGTACCTATGTTGTACATAGACCACGTGGACGGCTCGAAAGTGTTGATCTATGGGTTTGTTTGTTTGTTTGTTTGTTTTTTTCACCGCATATTTTTACCTGTAGATGCATAGGGGGAAAAAAGGTCGTTCGTACACTCTAGGTAAAGAGTGCATGGTGTTGCAGAGGCTGGCAAAGATGGTTTT
>BOPN01004291.1:83537-86037 GCA_017312705.2 Penaeus japonicus | reverse complement strand
GCACATCTCCCTTTCATAATAGAGCATTGGATTACAGTACCGTGTTGTAACAGCGGCCGTTATTACGACTTTGTGGAGAGATTAAAAGGAAAGAGAAAGGGAGAGGGAAGAAAAGAAGACGAAAAAAATGAGTGAATAAGTGATAGAGCGAAATTAAGTACGAAAAAAAAAAAAAATATATATATATATATAATAGAGAGAGAGAGAGAGAGAGAGAGAGAGAGAGAGAGAGAGAGAGAGAGAGAGAGATTCAGCCTTGACATGCTTATGGTGAACGTTGCTTTCGTTGAGCGTGGGGGCGGAGGTATCGTTGCAAGTCTCGACCATGTATACACATATTGTAGTATATATGAGGCAACAGCTTACGTATTATTAAATTTTTATTGGTAATTATCGAAATTGGTACGGAATATATGAAATTATGAAAATAGGAAAGCAAATCAAATTCCTCTTTGTTAAGAACACCCCACAAACGCACGCACGCACACACACACACACACACACACACACACACACACACACACACACACACACACACACACACACACACACACACACACACACAAACACACACACACGCACACCCCGCTCCTCCCCGCTTCTACCCACACGGAAATGATTGAGGTAAAAGTCTACAGTATGTTCGGAAGGTAAATGATTGAATATATTACCCCGGTCGGAAGCTGCCAAGGATCTCTTTGTTTTCTCACCAGGAAATGCAGGGGGGCTGTGGGCGGTCGTTCGTGGTTTTGTATCTAGTTTTTTTCCTACGTTGCTTCTTTGTTATCTCTGTAGATATATGTATCTATAGGTTTTGTATCTAGTTTTTCCTACATTGCTTCCTTATTATCTCTGTAGATATATGTATCTATAGATAAAGGTGGACAGTATTGGTAACATTTTTTTTCCGGTGGCTCTGGAGGCGTTTTCGTAGCAGTAGCGGTAAACTGTAGATTTTGGTTTGCAGATCATACAGTGGAAGTTTCGAAGTATCGAAGTATCGAAGCTTATAGCGCAATGGAACAGTTACAACGTAGTGCAGACACACACTGCACGGGCTATATACTCAGTCTCTGCAATCATTGGTTTCAAATCCTCTCTTCTATTGCAGATCGTGGAGGTCCTCCTTGAAGCGGGCGCGCACGTGGACCAAGTTACCGCTTCGGGCGAGCGTCCGAGTCGAAACCTGCGCCGGAACCCCAAGTGTCAGATCAGCATCCTCAACTACACGTCCCTCAAATGTCTCGCTGCCAGAGTCATCCAGGAGTGGCGTATCCCTTACGTAGGCGAGGTCCCCACGCATCTGGAGGCCTTCGTTAAGATGCACTGAGGCAGAATGTTCCAGAACTTTTTTTTTTTTTTTTTTTTCGGGATGATGATCGTGGGAGGGAGGGAGGGAGGGAGGGGGGGGGGGTAACATAGAAAACGGGCCGCTGCTGGCCGGTAGGAAAAGAAGTAAATACAATGCACTTGATTGAAGGCAGCTGTGGCATAATGCTTTGGGTTTATATGTTAAATATGATTGATTTAGCAATATAAACACAGGTTTTTGCAAATTTCCTGAGATATTTAGAGATAATATTTCATGTGATTTGAAGCAGCATATTTGGAATAAACCTTTCTTGAAGCAGAAAATAATTGATGTTTTCTATTTTAATAATCTGTTCTCATGTCACATGCATTTTCATAGAAAATAGAGATATTAAATAATGCAGTAAACCAAGACAACTGAAATGAGGAGGAGCCAGAAAAGGGAATAAAAAAAAGGACTGCAGACATATTGAGGCAGTGCTGAATTTCAAGTCTTTTGTCTCCTACCAAGAATATTGTCCTGATGTTGAATTATCATTAATCCATTCATTTGTTTGGCATTATTTTAATAACTACTGATTGTTAGAGGTTAATATATCTGAAGCATTATAATTGTTATTTCACATGTTTGTAAGTATATTTTGTAACAGACTTTTGAGGATTGGAATCTGATGAAAAGACTTACACCAAAAATCACAGATTATTATTCTGCCACATAACACTCAGCATCTACTCATTGCAAGGGGATCAATCATTCTGCTATTGAGGTTTTGTACTTGCATGATATGTTGCACAAAATCATATTTCGTACAGCTTTTTTTAGGCTGATGCTTTCCGTGAGTACCTCATAGCTGCATAATCCATAGATCTATAGCTCTTTATATTGGAAAGATAATGATATTTCTCTCTTTAAGTGATTGATTTTGTACATTTAAATCTTGCCATAATTGCATATAAGGTCTAAAGCAAATACAGTTTAGTCAGAGTTTGCTATTAATTGTCTTTATAAACACAGACGCTCACCAGTAAACTATATATCACGGGAACTGTGAATTGGTGCTTATCATTTTCTATAATTATGATTTGTGTTCGAGTATGTTACTAATCATTTAATCTTCTAGTGGATTTAGAATCCATGCAGCAGTCAGCCTATAGCATTAGTATGAAACAAGTGATAGTAATGCAGGTA
>BOPN01004291.1:71037-78537 GCA_017312705.2 Penaeus japonicus | reverse complement strand
CACTAAAGGAAAGAATAAGAGAAATGTGATAAATGAAGGGAACAACTCCAGCTTGACCACTATTTACAGCTGCCAAAATTCTCTCCGTGTTCACTTCATCGAGAACGTGAAGACGCCATCCCATATTAGGTCCCGTCCAGCTGTTGTAGTACACTACATCTGGCCAGGATTTATTAGGGGTGAACTCCAGCACGGCGGGATCTCCTAGTGAGTGAAAGAACGAGAAATGTTTATTTATAAATACAGATTTGGCTAACTTCACTGAAAAAAATAATTTGAAAGTGCAAATTATTCTTGTTTAGAATAACTGACACAATTACATGAAAACTTTTTATCCTATGTCTTATGGTTTGTAAAGGCAATGCAGTCAAGTTAATTTATATGATAGAGTAGCAGAACTTAAAAAAACAAACAAAAAACAATCCGCTTTAGTCATGAACATTGTGAAAAGTGTCAAGGTCTCAAATGTATCTTTGCTTTTAATTAGTGCTAATTGAATATGCATTATAACAACAGTACAATTAAGTTTTCTGACCCTCCCCATATGCATTTTAATGGAATGATATGGGATCTAATAGTCCTACCACACAGGGCATGGAACTTTTCTCCCATAACTGTATATTACTTTAATTTTCCCAATTTTTCCTACCATTGCTGTTGCTTGAATCATCTGCTCTTTACATCTATTTCAGAAAGGAGCAATAATAGTATGCCTAATTAAAAAAGCATACCCATAATATCTATCTTAAATGTATGTCACATTTACCATGCTAGAGATACATGATTGCAGTTTGTTCCTTTCTTTGCATTGTTTCTCCTGTCTAAGTTATATCTGCTGACAAACTGTCCTTCCAATATGAATTATTCTAAAGTTCAGGCAACTATATCAAGAGCATGGCATGCTATAACACTTGTGGTTCTTTAGGTAAAATACAAGATCATTTTATTTGATGATAAAAAAACTCGTAAAATACCATACCTTCGCCACAGTTAAGCATCAGGGAATTACGGAATTTTTCAAAACTTTGGTACTCGATGTCTTTGCGCCTATCTCCATTACTAGTGTGTTTCCACAAGCAAAGGCGTCCAGCTGAAAAAGAGAGAGAGAGAGAGAAAAGTTACGATTAATGTACAGTTGGATGGAATAATTTTGTAGTAAGATCACTATTGAATTGCTTCACGTTCAGTCTAGAAACAAAATCACAATTAGTACAACACAAGAAAGACCACGTATAGGAATCATATTCATACATTTTCATATCAAACTTAAAGAAAAAAGATTAGAATTGAAGTTAGAATCAAGTGACTGGACTAAAGTCAGAACAACACCTACCAGCAGTGGGCCTGGCATCTCCTCGCACAGAGTAACCAACTCCAGCCAACACGCGAACATCTTTCCTTTGCTCTTCGGATAACTGTGAGTAAGCACCATGAGGCTCGTCTGAAATTGTATTTTTTTGTTTTGTTTTTAAGACATGAAATGGCAAAGAAATGCAGCTCACAGGAATCCAAGATTAGCAGGTAAAATGTATAATTAATGAAATATATAATTAAAATATATTATTAATGTATAAAATGTGAATTAATGAAATATATAATTCAAATATATTATTAATCTATAAAATATATAATAAAAATATATTATTAATGATTAAAATATATAATTCTAATATACAATTAATAAAATATATAATCAAAGAAATGCAGCTCACAGGAATCCAAGATTATCATACAAAATACACAATTAAAATCGTTTAAAAACAAACAATACGTCAGCGTAACAATAAAACCCTTTTATGCATCACGGAGATAAAGTGACAGCAGGTACGATTGAAAACCCGAATTATACATACCTGTGATTATCATTGGGTGATAATTTTGTGGGTCATATGGGCTGGATCCTCCCTCTACCAAGAACCTGTATTTATTGTTCCTCTTGAGATAAATGTCAGGAACCAAGTAGCCATTAACATACCAAGCTAACCCTGTTTCGGATTGCTCTGTGGAGAATAATTCATAACCATTAGGAATATATCAATTATTAGGGTGACACTTAAAGATAACTAAGATAATGAAAATAAATAACTAAGATTATTAGAAACTCTCGAGAACAATTAACAACCATTAGGAATATATCAATTATTAAGGTGACACTTGAAGATAACTAAGATAACCTTGTTTCGGATTGCTCTGTGGAGAATAATTCATAACCATTAGGAATATATGAATTATTAGGGTGACACTTGAAGATAAACTTTCTTAAAGGAAAGTAAATGTATTATTAAATGATTGGTAATATTGATTCTTAATTTGAGGTTTGATATGATACGTGTAGCATAGGTAGAGTTCAGACATAAAATGAAGACTTAGACTGCCTAATTTTTCTAACAGCTCATTCCTCTCACTACTTCAATTCACCCTTAAAAAAACGGGAATTAGTTTTTGAACGTGAACTATACTTTATTTTCTTAATTGTTAGTTTACTTGCCTTTCTTGCCCCAATTAGAATACTGAAGGATCATTCAGATTTTCTGTTTCTGCAGTTACAGGGATTTATACCCCCCTCCCCCCTCTAAGGCTGTGGGGCTAAATCCGCTATTGACAGTTAATGGTAAATTGAATCTCAGCGGATTTATCCATTTGTTGCAGTCAACAGGATATAACTGACAAGTTTATAAGAATATTAATATAAAAATATGACCCATAAAATACATGGCTACAGATGTGCTTTGTATGCTAAGATAACCAAACCTCTATTTGTACCACAAAATCACCTTTAATATGAATCTAATTTCCATATCATTAGTAAACGAACAAAGAAAAACGAACACCAAAGACACCCAGAAAGAACCGAAGGTGTAAACTTACGTCCGGTCATGGCGCTGTAGCCTCTCTTTCCTCCATCCGGGCCAAGACGAGCCTTAAACTCCCTCATGGCGGGGTCAGCCATGGTGAAAGGACCCCACCTCTTCCTGTGGGTTAAATCACGTCATTATATCATGTAATCATTATAATCTGGTAACTGTATTAGCAAAAGAAAAGAACATTGAAAAATGTAGGGTAAACTTTTGAGACACAGGATATGCAAGCAATGTATGTGCTTGCTATTTATACAGGTATAAGGTAAGCTTTTACACATAACTATGTTCCTTTATATTTTCGTATATCATTTTCATACAGGCAGTAAAAAGATTAGAAAGTCTTTCCCTTGTGTACTCACAGTTTTGGTTTCTCACTTCGAGTAAAGGCGAAACACTTTCTCTCTGTTGGCTTCCTGGTAAATTCAAGTGGCTGTTTAACCTGTAGATAAAAGACGTCATGTCAAAAAAATTATAAGTGGTCTTTCTTCTTCCTTTACCACTTAAGTCACTGCAGGTATCCTTTTCAAGTATCTATCAGACAGTAATGCTTATTTTTCTGTATTTTTTGGATATGATTCTAGACAAAAGGAAACGATCATTCACACAATGCCTAATTCCAAAATCCATATTTCCCAATCACAACCATTATCCACTTAAAAAAAAAAAAAAAAAAAAAATCCACAATCATCCCTATGATGTACCGTGCACTGTACCTACCTTAGACCACGTATGGTGCATCGTTGGAGCGAAAGAGAAAGAGAAAGAGAAAGAGAAAGAGAAAGAGAAAGAGAAAGAGAAAGAGAAAGAGAAAGAGAAAGAGAAAGAGAAAGAGAAAGAGAAAGAGAAAGAGAAAGAGAAAGAGAAAGAGAAAGAGAAAGAGAAAGAGAAAGAGAAAGAGAAAGAGAAAGAGAAAGAGAAAGAGAAAGAGAAAGAGAAAGAGAAAGAGAAAGAGAAAGAGAAAGAGAAAGAGAAAGAGAAAGAGAAAGAGAAAGAGAAAGAGAAAGAGAAAGAGAAAGAGAAAGAGAAAGAGAAAGAGAAAGAGAAAGAGAAAGAGAAAGAGAAAGAGAAAGAGAAAGAGAAAGAGAAAGAGAAAGAGAAAGAGAAAGAGAAAGAGAAAGAGAAAGAGAAAGAGAAAGAGAAAGAGAAAGAGAAAGAGAGAGAGAAAGAGAAAGAGAGAGACAAAGAAAAAGAGAAAGAGAAAGAGAGAGACAAAGAGAAAGAGAGGAAGAACTAAATGCACAAGTTTCCCCCTCTGATAGTTCAGGTATCAGAGAGAGAAAAAAAAAAATAAAAAAAAACCATCATCTGAGTACCAAATAAAATCTAGCAGAATGATTAAAACCTAATCAGTAGAATCGAATCACAAAGAAAAAAAAAACATAGACTACTTACGAGTGGTTAAGCGACGCCTGAGGGTGAAAATGTTGATCCCATTTTCCCTTTTGCTACTAAAGGGCTGGTAGTCCTGATAGCCCCCGACCTTGTCATCATTGCAGACACCCTTGTGAATACCCAACAGCTCTGTGCACTGAAATCGGGGGAAGGTTTTGGTGAAACTGTGTCTATGGATTATTTACAATAAGAATTCATTTAACAAAGTCTCAAAATGTGTGTTTGCCTTCTAGGAGATATTTGTATATGTGTGGAAGAGGGTATGTACTTTTATGTGTGAGTATGTGGTACTAAAACCAACAATCCATATGTGATATACTTGATCTGTCATCAGTATTTTCACACGCAGTCTGTCTCTCTTCCTAAAAAAAAAACTACCATTTAATCTCATATTCATTATACTTACTGTTATTTATCATCAGTATTTTCACACGCAGTCTGTCTCTCTTCCTAAAAAAAACTATCATTTAATCTCATATTCATCATACTTACTGGCATGTATGAGGAAATGTTATAGTCGATCAGGTAGCCAAGATATCCGTCCATGTATGCAACCACCACATCACCTCCTATCATTTTAGGCTCGTTGGGGTCACCACTCATGCCAAAGGCTACATAATCGTCCTCCTCTATGGGGAAAAAAGAGACAAATATTAGTCTAAATACTGCATCATTCAAGGATATTAATTAACCTTCAGATCGCATAAACAGAAAAAAGAGACAAATATTAGTCTAAATACTGCATCATTCAAGGATATTAATTAACCTTCAGATCGCATAAACAGAAAAAAGAGACAAATATTAGTCTAAATACTGTATAATTCAAGGATATTAACCTTCAGATCGCATAAACAGAAAAAAAGAGACAAATATTAGTCTAAATACTGTATAATTCAAGGATATTAATCTTCAGATCGCATAAGCTAGATTTAATGATGAGTTTCCCTTGACTTACCCACTTGAGCAGCAAGTTCCAGAGTGATTTGATCGCCAAATACTTCCCATGATATTTGTAGTTCTTTGTGGAGTTGGACACAGTTGGGCATGCTGTTCTCATGGGGCTGGTGGATTATGGGAAATAATTAGGGCTTTAAAGGTGATTGGTATATGGAATACATTGAGATAGAGTTATGCTGATTATAAATGAATTCTCTGTGTAAGCATGCTGATTATAAATGAATTCTAGGTATAGTCATCTTGAGGATGAATTAATTATATGTATAATCACGATGATAATAGGTAAATTATGTGAAAACAACAACAACAACAAAAACATATCACTTCGCATTCAATAAAATACCTCTTTACATACAGTACGCCTGAAATCTACTCACTCAAAATAATCTTCATCTAAAAATCTATCTATTCTCTCTCGATACTTACAATGATTTCCACAAGCGATGGAGGGACATTAAGGTCCTCAGGGATTATAATAGAGCCGAGGACACGTTGCAGTTTAGTGTCATAGATTGACAGCCAGTCGATGGTAAAAACAGTAAGATCACCAGGAAGTTGTAACGTGATGGTTTTCCTGCTGTATTTCTGAATGGGCGTCATGCTGCAAAATGATCAACACAACAAAGAGATTATTAGTAGTAGAATCTTATTAATCACATACGGAGTGTAAGCGGTTTAAAAGATATACCTTTGAGTCTTCAACTTCCTTTTCACCGATATATCCATAAAAGGTAAACAAATAAATGGAACAAGAAGTAGGCACGTACTATCCATGCTCGTCAGGGATTCTTATGCCCTTGGAGTGGGGCTGAGGTCCAAGGCCCACCCAGAAATAGACATCCTCACCGGTGCCATCGTAGGACAACTCTGAAGTATGCGAGAAAGACATTATTTTTTCATGTCAAATTGAAAGAACTTACGCACGTATACACACACACACACACACACACACACACACACACACACACACACACACACACACACACACACACACACACACACACACACACACACACACACACACACACACACACACACACACATATATATATATATATATATATATATATATATATATATATATCAAAAGACAGTATTCATTATAACTCACAGTAAAAATTCCCAGTCAATAACCGGTTAATTTTGATCTTCACAAAAATATAACAGTTAATAACCGGTTAATCTTGATCTACACAAAAGAATACAACACTCAATAACCGGTTAATCTCGATCTTAAAAAAAAAAAAAAAAAAAAAAAAATACAACACTCAATAACCAGATAATCTCGATCTTCACAAAAAAATACAACACTCAATAACCGAATAATCTCAATCTCCACAAAACCACAACAACTCACTCTCAATAATAATAGTCTTGGAGTCAGCAATGGTCACGGCGCCAGACCTGACTTCCCCCGTCTTGGACGATAATTTATTTAAGACGATCGTTTGTGGGGGCTCGAAGCCCTCGGGGATATACACGTCACCAAAGGGCTCCTGGAAACGGAGATATATTAGTAAATAAATAAGATTACTCCTGGAGATATATTAGTAAATAAATAAAATAACTCCTGGAGATATATTAGCAAATAAATAAGATAACTCCTGGAGATATATTAGTAAATGAATAAGATTACTCCTGGAGATATATTAGTAAATAAATAAGATAACTCCTGGAGATATATTAGCAAATAAATAAGATAACTCCTGGAGATATATTAGTAAATGAATAAGATTACTCCTGGAGATATATTAGTAAATAAATAAGATAACTCCTGGAGATATATTAGTAAATAAATAAGATTACTCCTGGAGATATATTAGTAAATAAATAAGATTACTCCTGGAGATATATTAGTAAATAAATAAGATTACTCCTGGAGATATATTAGTAAATAAATAGGATAACTCCTGGAGATATATTAGTAAATAAATAAGATAACTCCTGGAGATATATTAGTAAATGAATAAGACAACTCCTGGAGATATATTAGTAAATAAATAAGATTACTCCTGGAGATATATTAGTAAATAAATAAGATAACTCCTGGAGATATATTAGTAAATAAATAAGATAACTCCTGGAGATATATTAGTAAATAAATAAGACAACTCCTTTCAAAAGTTTATAACAAAAGTCGTAATGAGAAAATGATAATAATATTGATGATGAATATGATTGTTATCATTATCATCATTGTGAAAGTGCAAATGGCAATATATAAAGGGTATATCCTTTCTTTACTTATTTTACTTACCAGTCTGCTGAGGTCATACACTGCTAACCATTT
>BOPN01004291.1:56037-58537 GCA_017312705.2 Penaeus japonicus | reverse complement strand
TCTATGGCCATTCTTGAGGACCCACAGTAAGTGTAGAAATATGGGAGTATATTCTTGATTTGTTTTTTCTTACGGAAGAATATTTAAGTATCTTTTTTATTCTTACGGAAGAATTTTTAAGTGTTTCGAATTATGTTAGATTATCGCTTCCGCCAACCCAAAAAAAAAAAAAAAAAAAAAAAAAAAAAAAAAAAAAAAAAAAAAAAAAAAAAAAAAAAAAAAAAAAAAAAAAAAAAAAAAAAAAACTAATTAGGATGTTTTTAGAGGATTTACTGAGAAATGTACAGGGTACAAGCACCGTGTTTATTCCAATATAACAAAGTAAAATCTATTAATTTAACGAAAATATAACGTTTTGCTTTGAGAACTACATATTTGCGGAATTAGCCTCACCTATACAATACATCATGGCTAGTATTGTTATTAAGGAGACAACGGAACTAATTCTTATTCAGTTTGCCAAGCATCACAGTAAAATCTAACGGGAAAAACATAAAGATAAAAATCGTACACAGTTTTAACATAATTTAGAAGAAGTCAGTTTTGCTAGACCTAAAAAAACAAAACACGATCGCATAATTTTAGATACAATAGCAACAAACCTTTATAAGGGACTATATGTAAACATGGTCAGATCGTTTGACAAAATAAAATGCAGTCATTTCTAGAAATAGTTACTATCCTTATCCTGACTGACAGCTTCATGTCATACCACACATGAGTACCCCATAAAATAAAGATGATTTAGCCATGAAACGAAGTTAGGTCCGTAGCCTATGCCAAAGGGGATACATACACACATGCATATCTTGTCTTATGAATTATGCAAATATGAAATGACTTCTAAAAGTGAAAGAAACCAGTAAACCAGTCCCAGTAAGAGGAAAATACATACTTAACACATTCTACAACATTTTTGGAATAAGTAATATTAGAAAATACTAACAATAATGCAATGTCTGGTGTTGTATTTTTTTTAAACCCTGGAGAAGGATTTGCAGTCATGAATCTGATATATTGTGGAATAGATATTAGGTATTATGGTTTCTTGTATGTAATTTGTTTAGTGTACATGTAAATTAGGACTATACGCCAGATTATTTGTAAACAATCAAATACAGGATACGGTATGTGACTTTGTCCTATTTCTTTTTATGATAGGATATGGCAGAATTGTCTACCGTTGATATCAGATATTGAAAGTGGAATCGTTAAAACCATTTTTGTCTGTAAACGATTCACGTAGTTATACATACTGTGCCATAATTCGTAGATGTAGGCTGTGGACTTTCATGATAAATATTCAGTTTATATATATGTATATATATGTATATATATATATATATATATATATATGAAGAAGAAAAAATTCTAATGAACTAGAAAAAATCTAATCCAGCGGGCCATTATTGTACTTCTGAAGCAAAATATAATTATTATATCCAGATGTGCAGCATATCCCTTTTCTTTGTTTTCCCATCATCGTAGAAACGAACCGAAGACTAGCCTTTGTGATAGATTATTGAAAGGAAATTGTGTAATAATAAAGCCAAAAAATCTGCACTGCCAACTAGTTCATATGTTCGAGCTCATATTGACTTTTTCACTTGTTTTCCGTTCAAAATTGGTCTGTGTGTACAAAAGGTGGGATGTATTTGCAATATCAAACCCCACTTCTGTGTGGTTATGATAAGTCGTGTCGACCTGCACTCGTTGACTTCCTCACAGGCAAAAGGAGAAACTCAAATGAATCCAATTTGATCCATTTTTTGAGTGTCTGCTTCGGTCGACTCGGAGCACTTGACAATTTCGAAACGTCTCGACTCCTTCTCCTCTCGTATTGTGGATATGTTCTATTTTATCTGTTGTACACATTACTGTGTTTGTATTTTTGTTTCGGTTTTGAGCTATTGCAGTATGTAGTTTTCTCCTAAATGAAACATATAGAAGCACACGTGAGTCAGCCTAGTCTGTTTCAAGGATGCCTCACTATAAAACTTTCACTTCGTCGGGGGAGTCCTGAATGGTAATTGTTTATGTGTTATTGTTAATAAAACGTTATTTCAGTGAGTAATGAGCAGTGTATTGTTGTATTACTGTATAACTGCTAGTTAGTTGAGATTAAGTCTTTATTTGTTTTCTTCAGATTTCGCTTTAAACTGTCAAATATGTGAATGTTTGACAGCTTCATGGAAAAACTTGGCGCAATCTGACAGTTTAAAGTACTGACGGATTTTGAAATGAATCGAAAGGCTGTTACAAATATAGACCGCTAATAGTTTTGTTCTATGGGGCTATCATACAAAATCCGGGGTTCATTTCAGTATAGCAAAAAGAGCTCTAAGTTGTAGAATTAGATCAAATGTAGGCCATATAAGTATAATGATAATAACGATACAAAATACTATAAAAAACAAAACAAAACAAAACAAACCCAAGATGAAAGTTGGAGACTCTAGGCACTCTGTCAGTGAATAATGAAAGCTTAAAGAATTCTAAG
>BOPN01004291.1:36037-38537 GCA_017312705.2 Penaeus japonicus | reverse complement strand
CAACTGCACGACGCGCCATGTCAAACTCAACACTCTAGTTGCAGGAAGCAAGAAATGTTGCTTTCAGATTCTTTAGAATTTCGGGAAATGCATTCGTGTGGTTTTCATGCTGCAGAACGTATGTGTGCGTGTGTTTGTGTGTGTGTATGTGTGTTTGTGTGTGTGTGTGTTTGTTTGTGTGTGTGTTTGTTTGTGTGTTTGTTTGTTTGTGTGTGTGTTTGTTTGTGTGTTTGTTTGTGTGTGTGTTTGTTTGTGTGTTTGTTTGTGTGTGTGTTTGTGTGTGTGTACGTATATACATCTATTTATACGTTTATTTATATAATCCAATTGTTATTGCATGTCCGGCTATATCGGCTTTTATCTTCTGCATCAAAATGTCATGTGCTTTATATCCCGTCGTAATCCTTCTCTCACTGCTTCGTATTCAGGCAACATTGCTTTTATGGTTGAATATCCCCTCCTTTTAATCTCCCTTTGCTGATTCCCGTGGTTGGTTCTTTTAATGTTTTTTTTTTTTTTTTTTTTTTTTTTTTTTTTTTTTTTTTTTTTTTTTTAATTCTATCGCTTAATCTCAAATTCTCATGGAGAGATTCAAGTTCGTGGTGCTTGAGCAATGATTAGTATGCTTATTTTGTCATTTATTTTGTTGCGATTCAGTGATTATGGTGGACTTGATGTGCAGTCCATATATTGTTTTATTTTCCCTTACCCCCCCCCCCCCCCCAAGCATGTCTATCTACAGTCCGAATTCATTTTTTTCCCCCATTTTTTTTTTTTCATTTCTTTCTGATTTTTGCACTATGCAATCCAGCGGCGTGGCAGTGGGGAGAGATGACCCCTATTTATTTAAAAACAAATCAACGGGGCGCATTCAAAAGAACTCTCTGGGTTTGCATACAAAGGGAAAAGAGAAAAAGATTTCTTTTGAAAGCCTCCATTTACATGAATTTACGCCACGCCACTGAGACAGACGACAACAGTCTGAAAATACAGCATGGATAATATCAACAGAAATAATTTGATGTTTAGATTAAAAAAAAAAAAAAAAAAAAAAAAAAAAAAAAAAAAAAAAAAAAAATCTGGTGTTAAGATGACAAATCAGTGTTTAGATATCAACAGACAAAAAAACAACAACAGTATTTAGATAACATAAACATAAAAAAAATCTTAAATAAAATCAACAGAAATAACATCTATTATCTCAAAGATCCAGTGTTCAGATGATATCGACAGAAACAAATCGATGTTTAGATATCAACAGATAAAAAAAAAAGAAAAAGAAAAAAAAAAAGATGACATATACATAAAAAAATACTTAGATAAAATCAACAGAAACAGCATTTATTATCACAAAGATCCAAGCACACTCTCATCAACACAGAAACACGAGCATAAAAATAGATCACTAAGAGGAATCAGTCTCTGCTTGATGGAAGTTCCTCTTCTGAAGCAATATCAGGTTTCCACGCGCGGGGGAATAAATGTGCAGAACTTGTTGCACAAATCAGTTCACGTTGACACTGGTTGAAAGATTGGAGGGAAAGAAAGAAAGAAAGAAAGAGAGGGGAAGGATCTAGTGCTGTCAGATTCTTGTGGGAGAGTTACTAGGTGTGATGCTGTCTGTTTGGTCGTAGGTTATCATTCGGTGAAGTGGATTATAGATGGATTTGATTGATCCATGTGTGGGATATGGTGAGGTGGTCTTTCTCTCTCGGTTTCTCGCTTTCTTTTAATATGGATACACATACATGTATATAAGCACTGATACATATGCATATACGAAATAAACACAATCACACACACACATATATGTATACATATATATGTATATATATATATATATATATATATATATATATATATATATATATATATATGTGTGTGTGTGTGTGTGTGTGTGTGTGTGTGTGTGTGTGTGTGTGTGTGTGTGTGTGTGTATGTATATATATATACACACACATATATATATATATATATATATATATATATATATATATATATATATATATATATATATATATATATATATATATATATATATATATGTATACACACACACACACACACACACACACACACATATATATATATATATATATATGTATATATATATATATATATATATATATATATATATATATATATATATATATATATATATATATATATATATATATGTATATATAGATAGATAGATAGAGAGAGAGATAGAGAGAGAGAGAAATAGACAGATAGACACACACACACACACATACACACATGTGTATGTGTATCCGATGCTTGTCTAAAATGTTTCGTCAAATAAAATAAGAAGCAATGCAGTTGAAATTCTCGGGCATATTCTCGTAAAAGTGGCATGTCACAGCGGTGCAAGCTGATGTCCTGTTCTCTTGATATATATTTTTTTCAGGAATAACATGAACTGTGAATAAAAAGTTGAAATTGTAGAAATTCCGGGTGTTGGTGAATGCAAACGGAAACTGGATTGAAGAGCAGGAAT
>BOPN01004291.1:16037-18537 GCA_017312705.2 Penaeus japonicus | reverse complement strand
TAACAGAAAATGATTACATCACTATATCTAGTATCTAAAAATAAGACAAACACACTTATTATTGATAGAAACTTCTGGATCTCAAGTCAGATTCTATATATATCATATTCTATACATATAAATTGTGTGTGTGTGTGTGTGTGTGTAAGTGCATGTGGGTGTATGTGTATGTGTGTGTATGTGTATGTGTATGTATGTATATGTGTATGTATATGTATGTGCATGTGTTTGTGTATGTGTATGTGTGTGTGTATGTATGTGTATGTGTATGTGTATGCGTATGTGTATGTGTATGTGTATGTGTGTGCGCAGGAGGTTCTCCTTCATCATGTCATAATTCCAAAAATATTTTCCCTCCGACGCCGAGGCCAGAATTTCTTCCCTTCTCTACGCGGTGTTCATTAACGTTCTGTCAAGGTTACTGATTTTTGGTCCTCCTAGCTCTTAACTTTTCTGGCCAACAACCGAAAACAACTTCTGATAAGAGAGAACAGAAAAGGGTAAGAAGTTTTATCATCATTTCTCTCTCCTCGGAATGAAGAAAAGGTTATGGGGAGGAAAAAAAAAGAAAAAAATGTCTGACTCATTTTGGTTTTGGGATAAATGGGTTCGTTTTTTTTTCGTAATTATGATAATGTTCAAGATGTCGTTTTTTTTAGCGATAGTTATTATTATAAAACCATAGGAATAACATTTGTAGATAACTTGATGGTAAAGTTACAAAGTAATAAAAATAATAGCAATTAATGGTGAAAAAAACATTCTTATCTGCCCTTCTTGTACCCAGTTGTTCCCCCCATTCCTCCTCCGAAGACCTAAATATAAAATGTTGAACGGTGTAACCGGTTCAACTTCAGTACATCACTTTTTGTTAATTGATAACAATAATTATTTCTAAACTAATAAAGGAAATGTTAGATTAATGCTGCGAACGAAACTGATTATTATAATACATATAATGGTGATAATAATGCTAGGAATAGGAAGAGTAAGAATGGCATTACAGAAGATAATGCTTATGGTAATACGGATTATTTCGATATCATGGTATTGCTAATACTATATCCATAAACATTTAGGTAATAATAACCAAATTATAATAACAATAATCACTATTATGATATATATATATACATATATATATATATATATATATATATATATATTATATTTATCAGGAATATCATTATCAACGTCATCATTTATCATACGCGTTACCATTATTTCATACTGCCATAACTATCATTATCATCAATAATAATATTTATTCTCTTTATTTTCATAATTGTTAAATGAACCATTACATCATATTGTGTGCGTGTGTGTGTGTATGTGAGAGATAGAGAGAGAGAGAGAGAGAGAGAGAGTAGGGAGAGAGAGAGAGAGAGAGAGAGAGAGAGAGAGAGAGAGAGAGAGAGAGAGAGAGAGAGAGAGAGAGAGAGAGAGACTGACAGAGACAGTGAGACCGAGAGAGAGAGAGAGAGAGAGATAGAGACAGACAGACAGAGAGAGAGAGAGATAGATAGATAGATAGATAGAGAGAGAGACTGACAGAGACAGAGAGACCGAGAGAGAGAGAGAGAGAGAGAGACAGAGACAGAGAGAGAGAGAGAGAGAGAGACACAGAGAGACCGAGAGAGAGAGAGAGAGATAGAGACAGCGAGAGAGAGAGAGAAAAATAGATAGAGAGACTGACAGAGACAGAGAGACCGAGAGAGAGAGAAACAGAGACAGAGAGAGAGAGAGAGAGAGAAGAGTGAGTGAGTGTATGTATGTATGTATATATTTATGTGTATGTCTCTCTGCATATATGTGCGTACATGCCATGTGTATAAATGTTCGATCATGTGTATATGAATGTATGAACGAGGCATCCGTGTGCCTTGTTCTTATTCAGTGCCAACGCATGCCGCTGTCCCCTCGCGCCTCCTCAGGAATGCCCCACCTGTTTCAGACAATGTGATCAGATGATGCAGGATTGCGCGGGATGCATGCAAGATTTATAGGGAGCTTGGGCGTTGTTTACCGTCAAATATTTCAGGATTGCTTTGCAACTTCAGGAAGAGGAAATATATTGCAGATGGGAAAGCTTATTAAGTACTTGATCAAGTATCCCTTGAGGGGCCATGCTTTTACAATCCTTTATAGTGAATATTCAATATGCATTAATATATATAATATATATATATATATATATATATATATATATATATATATATATATATATATAAACACACACACACACATGTGAGTGTGTGTGAGTGTATATCCGTATTCTATGAGTTGGTTCGCATATATGTATGTGACCTCTATGTAAGTACAGACGATCTCATATCGTATAATTTACTGTCTGAAACCGTTGTGGCAGAACGTACACATGCAGTGCACTCTTGTTTCCACAATGGACAACAGTTACTCAGCCCCCCCAAAAAAAACTATGAACCCAGCAAAATAGAAAATGAATCTCTACTCCAGGTTTTCTCCTCTCGTGACGCAATTT
>BOPN01004290.1:122036-129674 GCA_017312705.2 Penaeus japonicus | reverse complement strand
TATATTTATATGTACATGTACATATATATATATATATATATATATATATATATATATATATATATATATATATAGATATAGATAGATAGATAGATAGATAGATGGATATATAGATAGAGAGAAAGAGATAGATATCATATGTTTAAATCGTCATCCGGATTCATATTGACTGCTGGTTTATAAATTTTGTGTAACATATTGAGAAATAGTTGTAAGAAAATGAAACCAAGCTGGGTACGGGATAATAACACAATCATATATGTCTCTGGTATGACAAAACGACACAGCATTATGTTGTTTTGATTTGCTTAAAACTCTGGTCATGTTGAATGTATGTTTGGGACTTCATATTTTGAAAGAAAGAGATTTAGATGATCCTTTTAATAACAGTGAACAGTACTCCATTGTTTTCATATCGTTCACTTTCCTAACTCTATGGTCTACTTCTGACTGAGGTTATTTGAATGGTGATCATAATGATTCCAAAGATAATTCATTACCACGCTCCTAATTATGCTTAATTGGATTTTTTGAATTAATGAATCATGATGGAAAGCGAGCGATTGCCTTAGTCCCCCCTCCCCCCCACACCCCTTGGGCCTCTCCCTCCTACCCTCCCTCCCTCCCCCTCCCTCAACCAACCATGTGAGTTATTTTAACGTTTAATTAATAGTTTCTGAAAACGCTGATGTCTTTTATGGCCAGCCCAAAGGCACGCACATCAGCCATGAAAATCAACTGTGTTTAAAAAGTAACATTCATTTATTCCAGTGGATTTGGCGAAATACGAGAGGGAGGCGAATATGACGAACATTGGCTTAGGTTTAATAGGCCAATTGTGGGGACGTTAATGGGCTATTTTTCGCTTTTGTTCTCCCTCCTCATTTCTCTTGTGTCGTCTCTCTCTCTCTCTCTCTCTCTCTCTCTCTCTCTCTCTCTCTCTCTCTCTCTATATATATATCAGGTTAGAATGGGTAGGATGGGAGGAGGGATGGGGTGGGAGCTGTCGCCTAGGGAGAGTGGGGAGGGGGTTAAGCTAGGCGAGGGGGTGAAAGACAGGACTCTTTGCTTTTTTGTGTATAATTCGATTTTTTAAAATTTATTATCCCATTTGGCAAGTGAAGTGCAGTACTCATTCTATATTTCACTTTATGCGAAGACACACGGACACATACTCTCTCTCTCTCTCTCTCTCTCTCTCTCTCTCTCTCTCTCTCTCTCTCTCTCTCTCTCTTTCACTCCTCCTTAGAGAAAAGAAGGGGAGTACTATCGTAGATAGATTCTACATATAGATAAATAGATCCTGCCTGATGCTTCTTTTTTTAAGGACGATTGAATGATAAGATATGCTGTAAATGTATGTGACCATTTCACTTTACAAACTCAGCGTACATCCATATCCAGTTCTGTCAGTGAGCTTTTTATCATAATTTCTCATTATTCTATTTCTGAAACATAACAGAAATAATGGACGACTGTATAACAAATATGAAAATAACATTTATTAAGTATAATAATTATACTGCAAACGGCAACTCACGACAGCATATTTATAGTAATCGTAACCCAGGGTTCACATGTCAATGTTAATAAAGATATAACTTCGTTAATATGACCGTCTATGATAACAATCAACGATGATTTTGTGACAAACATTCTAGCGGACGCACACACACACTCACACACACACACACATAAACACACACACACACAACACACACACACACACACACACACACACACACACACACACACACAAACACACACACACACACACACACACACATAAAACACACACAAAAAAAACACAATAAACAAAACACATAACACACACACACAATATATGTATATATATATATATATATATGTATATATATATATATATATATATATATATATATATATATATATATATATATATATATATATATATATCTTCTTCTCAGCTTGTAAGGGTCCGTAGTTGGACATAAGCCTTCCCCAATTCTTTCCATCCTCTCCGATCCAGTTCTTCTCGGCTTTGTCCAAGTCATCTCTCCATATTGTTTTTTGCCTTCCTCTATTTCTTGTGAAGCCCCTATATATATATGTAGAGAGAGAGAGAGAGAGAGAGAGAGAGAGAGAGACAGAGAGAGAGAGAGAGAGAGAGAGAGTATACAATAAACAGGCACAGAATTGGACGGGCACTGCCCTAGTTATCTGTCGATTGGTAGACTACACACATTGCTTCAAATTAAAGATAAGAAACATAAATGATAAAGGATCATTGCTTAAACATCCCGCCTCAAATTAGTCCTGCCGCAACCTCTCCCCCTCCCACACCATTCTTCCCTCTCCCCCTCCCACACCATCCTTCTCTCTCCCCCTCCCACACCATCCTTCCCTCTCCCCCTCCCACACCATCCTTCCCTCTCCCCCTCCCACACCATTCTTCCCTCTCCCCCTCCCACACCATCCTTCCCTCTCCCCCTCCCACACCATCCTTCCCTCTCCCCCTCCCACACCATTCGTCCCTCTCCCTTTCCAACAGTATTATTTGCGCCATTCTTCTATCTGTAACTCTTCTATCTGTAACATACCTATGCGCGAATATTGGTAAAAGAACGTACATGTGTGTGTCTGTTTGGTCGTAGCTATTTGCTTATGTACTAGTATGTATGTGCAGATAGATAGAGAAAACAGAAAATGCGACGAAAGGCATGTAACTTAATTCATCCGCGAATGATAAGAACAATGATCATGATAACGATAACCATAATGGTTTGTTTTGCTCTAGTAAACACGTTCAATCGTGCACATGTGTCTCAATAATGTTCCATTACGCAGTCCCTACCAGTCTATCTCACTACAAATCCATCTAACCTACCGCCGCTGTGCACGCCCACGCTTGTGCACGCCCACGCTCGTGTACGCCCACGCTTGTGCACGAGCATCATGAAGAGAGTCCGATCTGCGCGTCAGTTCTCGTCTCCCTCGACTCTGACAATACGGTCAAGAGGCATGTCAGAGGGACTTGCGATTGGATGCCATAGTGAGCCAAAGATTAATCCTTTGCAAGGGTATTGGAACTCCTTCGCTGTTACATTTCGCTTCGTATTGTTGCAGGGACTGTGGGTGGGGGAGTGGGAGGGGTGTAGAAAGGGAGGGGAGGGCTTCAGGGATGGGGGAAGGGGGGAGGCGAAGGGAGGGGGGAAGGGGGGAGGCGAAGGGAGGGGGGAAGAGGGGGGGAGGGGGAGGGACATGGTGGCTAGGGCCTCATAGGGCGTGATGGGGTAGAGGGAGTGGGAGAGATGGAGAGGGAAGGAGGAGGCTAGGGGAGCTGTAGGGATGGGGGTAGGGGGAGGAGAGGGTAGGGGGGGCTAAGAGAGGAGGGGGAGTGACGGAGAGGGCTTCGGAGATAGGAGTTGGGGAGGGGAAGGGAGACAAAGTAAGAGAGGCGTGGGAGATTAAAAAAGAAAGATGAGGGGTGAGAGGAAGGGGAGAAGAAAAGGAAGACGGAGAGAGGAGAAGGAAGGGAAGGGGAATGGAAGGTGAGGAGGAAAGTGGGAAATGAAAACTAGGAAGTGCAGCGGCGTAGAGAAGAGACATAGGAAGGAGGGGAGAGAGAGATGAAAAGAAGAAGGAGATGGGGAGGACTCAGACCCACGGTGATTTTGAATTGTTATTACTCATTACTAATTCTAATATCCATATCATGATCGTTGTCATTATTAGTCCTGGTCTTTATCAGGATTATCATACATCATCATCATCACTCCGATTATCTGCCTTGCCAATTTTACACTAATAATCATCGTCATCATCACCTCCACTAGCATACCAACATCTTCAACATCACAATCTTTAACGTTAACATTATCATCACCATCATCACCATAGCCATAGCCACCCTCATCATCATAACCATCCTGATAACCCTCCTCCCCATCCCCATCATTATCATAAGCGCCCTCGTCCTCCTCTCAGCATCTCACAGCCCCCTTCCCTTTTCCCCTTCCCTTTCCCTCCCCTCTGCCTTAATCATTACCTTCCACTACCTATCACACAATACGTAATCAGCCCTTTTTAATAAAGCTAAAAGCACTCCATCGGCCAGACTCTCAGATAATTGTCCCTAAGTGTGAATGGGCGGGTTTGGGGGAGGGGTAGGGTAGGAAGGGTAATGGGGAGGGGAGAGGGTGTGTAGGGGAATGGGGAGGGAGTGCAAGGAGATCGGGAAGGAGACAGGGAAGGCAGAAAAGAAGGACAATGAAGAAGGAGAATAAACAAAAAGGAAAACACAGGAAACAGAAAAAATGAAGAACGCGAGCGAAACATACACACGCACACGCGCGCACACACACACACACACAAACACACACGCACACACAGTACAAATGATGTAGGTGTGTGTTCGAATGTAGATGTGCCCAAGGAGAGAGAGAAGAGAAAGATGGGAAGGAGAGGTAAGACGAGAAATAATGCAAGGAAAAAAACAAAAAAAGGACAGCAAAGAAGTCAATAGCGAAAGAAGCCGCAAGATAGAAATAGAAAGAGGGAGATGAAAGGAGGAGGGAAAACTGAGGCTAGACTTTTTCCCAAGATTATGATCACCTTCACTTAGGGATGATTATGGGGGGAAGGGAGGGGGGGCTCGAAGGAGGGGGGGAGTTGGAGGAGAGAGGGAGTGGAAGGAGGAAGGGGGGGAAGGAGGAATTGCAAGGGGAGGGGAGGGGAGGGGAGGGGAGGGGAGGGGGAGGGAGGTATTAGTGGATGCCAAGAGGAGGGGGAGGGGGTGGGGGAGGGGATGTGAAGGTTAGGGGGAGGAGGGAGGGGGTATAAAGGAGTGGGGAGGAGGAAGGGGTTATGTGATAGTAGATAATAGTCAGAACAAGAATGGGAAATGGCATCATAAGAATTTTCATGTAAGAGGTGATTCCTATAAGAGTGAGGTCGACAGGGGTAAAAAAGGAAAATTGGTAATGACAATACTTTAAGAACAATACTAGTGCTAATAAAAATGACATGGAACACAGTGATGGTGACAGCGATAATCAACATAACAATGGTAATAATAAAGCACATAACAATAACAAACAACCTTTATGATAAAGGTAAACAAAAAATAAGAATTTTCCAAACAACGTAAAGCCAGGATGAATATATAGAAACATACCAAATCCAACGTGGGAAGAAATTATTTTGGGAATTCGAGCTGGAATTCCCAATTCATCTTTGAGAGTGTAAAGACCCTGGGGCATAGGTGAGGCTGAGAACAGGTGTCAGATATGCGTCAACCTGGCATTAGGCATAGTACTGCTTATGCTAGAGGAAAACTTTGGTATCATGGCATAATTCTTGTCGAACAGGGAGGCTCATGGTCGGTTATGAGCTGCAATACACCCGTGATTTAATTAAGATTCATGAACATGATATATCTGCATTCACACCTACACACACACACGCACACACACACATACACACACACTGACGCATAGACACAGACACGCACACACACTGACGCATAGACAGACACGCACACACAATGACGCATAGACACAGACACACGCACACACAGACGCATACAAGAACAGAAATCTTACACAGCGGGCATACACGATGAAACGCATATAAATAACAAGGCAAAAAGTCAATAAATGCCTTAAGAGAGAAATAAAAGAATCAGCAACTCATGCCACACTAGCGCACGGCCGCAGAACTTCCAGGTCAGGAGAGAGATAAAGACCCATTACTTATAAAAGGACCGAAGGAGGAGGAGGAGGAGGGAATGACCCGGCATGACCTCGTGCATTCGACAAGTTAATTCCGTTGGCCTGAGGGGCGCCACACAACCTGGGAACTAAAGGCAAAGGTAAACCCAGATCCTGAGTCCACCCTCCCCCCTCCCCCCACCTCGAAGAGAAGTTCCTCGCTCCCACTTCGACTCAGCCAAGCTTCCTCTTCCGGTTGACTTGGGTTTTTCGAGAGAGAGGGAGAGAGAGAGGGAGAGAGAGAGAGAAAGAGAGAGAGAGAGAGAGAGAGAGAGAGAGAGAGAGAGAGAGAGAGAGAGAGAGAGAGAGAGAGAGAGAGAGAGAGAAGAGAGAGAGAGAGAGAGAGAGAGTGAGAGAGAGAGAGAGAGAGAGAGAGAGAGAGAGAGAGAGAGAGAGAGAGAGAGAGAGAGAGAGAGAGAGAGAGAGAGAGAGAGAGAGAGAGAGAGAGAGAGAGAGAGAGAGAGAGAGAGAGAGAGAGAGAGAGAGAGAGAGAGAGAGAGAGAGAAGGAGAGAGAAAGAGAGAGAGAGAGAGAGAGAAAGAGACAGAGAGACACAGAGAGAGAGAGAGAGAGAGAGAGAGAGAGAGAGAGAGAGAGAGAGAGAGAGAGAGAGAGAGAGATAAAGATAAACAGAGAGAGAGAGAGAGAGAGAGAGAGAGAGAGAGAAAGAGAGAGAGAGAGAGAGAGAGAAAGAACGAGAGAGAGAAAAAGAGATAAAGATAAACAGAGAGAGAGAGAGAGAGAGAGAGAGGGACTTATATTATATATGACGTACACGAACACAATATAATAGTAAATAATCATTCCTTTCTTGAGAGAGCACGCCTATCGGCCGTCCTCCTCTGTGCTTGACACTTAGCCTCATAGGTGAAGGCTACTTCCCTGATTACAAATGCCTATTTTCTCTTGTTCTTACTTTTATTACTCTTTTTCATACCTTCCTTCTCGCTCCGGCCGCTCTTTCTCCTCACCTTCTCACCCAACCCCCCAACCCCCATCCCCCCATCCCACTATCCCCCCTTCACGAACACACCTCAGCCTCCCCTCACATCTTTCCGGGGCAGTAAACTGTGACCTGGGGTGGGGGGGAAGGGGGGAGGGGGTTGCGCTGGATGCGGGCTTTCAAGGGAATGAAATCGGGATGTGGCAACCATTATAAGGGCTGCTGTACGAGTTCGTCTCTCTATGTATATATACATATCTTTCTCACTTCCTCTTCCTCTGTATATTCCTCTCTTTCGCTTTTTTTCTCTCTCTCTTTCGCTTTCTTTTTCGTTTTCTCTCTTTCTTTTTTTGTTCTCTCTCATTTTATCATTTTTTCCCTGTCTCTATCTACTGTCTCTTTATTCCCTGTCCCTCATCCCCTCTATCTCTTTCTTTCTCTCTCTCTCTCCCTCTCTCTCTCTCTCTCTCTCTCTCTCTCTCTCCTCCCTACACATCAAAACTCTCTACCTCTATGACACACACACACACAATGATGGGACGCTGTTCTTAGCGACCGTATGCCACACTCGGCGCTAAAAAAGGCCCTTATGAATATGCATAGCTTCCAGGAGGTCACACGTGAGTGTTCTACATACCACCCAATCTCTCTATCCTTTACTGCCCCCCCCCCTCACCCACCCACCCATCCCCTCTCCCATTACCCCAGGTCACATCCCAAGAAAGAAAGAAAGGAGGAGGAAGAGGAATAAGAAGAATAAGAAGAAGAGGGAGAGGAGGCGTAGGAGGAGGAGGAGGAGGAGGAGGAGGAGGAGGAGGAGGAGGAGGAGGAGGAGGAGGAGGAGGAGGAGGAGGAGGAGGAGGAGGAGGAGGAGGAGGAGGAGGAGGAGGAGGAGGAGGAGGAGGAGGAGGAGGAGGAGGAGGAGGAGGAGGAGGAGGAGGAGGAG
>BOPN01004290.1:102036-104536 GCA_017312705.2 Penaeus japonicus | reverse complement strand
CTGCATTTAGCTTTTAGGTTTGTGATATTGTGTTTTCTTATTCAATCCCTCAGAATTGACACCAGAATTAATGCTTTTGTCTTTTTTTTTGGGGGGGGGGGGCAAGCCCTCCAGCTAGATATCCCACTCTGGAATATATATATATTTTTTCTGTTCTTATAGTTTTTGTATTTTGTCGTAATCATGGTATGTACCTTCACCACATGATTATTATTATTATCTCTTTATTGTCATTTATTATTATTGTTTTATTATTATTATTTTTTTTTTGTCTTTGTATTTTCCAATTGTTTTTAGAATTTTCCTTGATAGTGAGGATGAACATCAGATGGATTATTGTTACTATTATTATTATCATAATCACTGTTGTTAAATTATAATGATGATAATTATTATTATCATTATTATTATCATCATCATCATTACTATTAATAATACCATTCTATTTATCATTGTTATTGCTTTTATAATTATCATCAGTGTAATCATTATTATCGTTATTGTTATCATTACTAATCATCATTGTTATCATCATCATTCTAGTTATTATTATTCTCTTTGTTATTATGATACTCCTTATTATTCTTATTGTTATTATCGTTCCCATTATTATTTACATTATTTATATCCTTTTTACTATTTTCATTATTTTCATTATTCTCATTATCGTTAATATCATTTTTGCTATCATTATTATCATTCTTATTTTTATCATTATCATTACTATTATCAACATTATTATCATCATGATTTTTATTTTTAATATCATCACCATTATCATTTTGATAATTAAAATCATTATCATTATTACTGTTGTTATCCTCATCATTTTATTATTAGCATTAATATAATGATCATCATCATCATTATCATTATTATCCTTATCCTTATTACCCCAGTTAACACGTCACTATTATAATTATTCTTATCATAACTGTGCGACTATTATTAGCATTTTTATCATTATCATCTTATCTCGACATATCTGTATTCAGAGAAAAGAGAAAGAGAACACGAAGAAAAAAAAAGAAAATAGTTCAAACGGTTTTGAAGCTGTTAATTAATTTATGATATAGGCTACTGATTCGCTCTTATCATTTGATATCTGTTCATTACCATATTTATTAAAGATTTTCTATTAGCAGTTGAAATGACATTATCATTTTATTGTATACTGATTACAGAGCAAATTATTTTCGCTCGCTAATTACCAGAGAAATTAAATAAATTCAATTTATTATTTTCCATGACTTATCGATTCGTAAGGTCGTAGAGACAACTGTAGTGAACATATTTGTGATGCAATAGCAGCTTATTTGTAATTTTTTATTGAATTTCATCTCCTCCCCCTCTCCCAATTTATTTTCTCTCTGCATTCCCTCCCTTTATCTATTTTCCTTTCCCTTCCTCCATCTCTCTGTCTCTGTGTCTGTCTCCGTCTCTCTCTTTCGCGCGCGCTCTTTCTCTCTCCTGTGTGTGTGTATGTATGTATGTGCATACATACATACATACATATCCCTATGTATGTGTGTGTGCAAGTGTGTTTATGTGTGTTTGCCTCTGCATATCCGTCTATCCTCATCTACCCTCTTCTATCCCTCCGTCATCCCCTCTATCTCTCTCATATTTTCTTCCCCTTCCCTCTCTCTCACTCTCCTTCTCTCTCTCTCTCTCTCTATCTCATCTCATTCTGGACCAGCCTTCGCCCTCGTCACGCCAACACCACCATCATCATTATTGCAAACAACAGCAACAGTATGAGGTGCATGGTAGACTATGAGAATTGCATGAGAAAACCACCATCTGTTCGTCTCCCCTTCCCTCCTCCTCCTCCTCCTCCTCCTCCTCCTCCTCTTCCCTTCCCCTTCCTCTCATCTCTTGTTTTTCACTTCGGGTTTACTGCCCTCTTCTTTCATATTTTCATTTTATTATCGTAATACTTTTGTTTTATCAATTTTTTGATTTCGTTTAGTTTGTTGTTTGTTTGAATATTTTTTTGTTGTTTTTTATCTCTTTATTTCCTGATTCTTTAGCTATCGTACTCGTACAGATCTTCTTTTCTTCTTTTCTTTGCTCTTTGTGTGTTTGTTTGTCGGTCTCTGTCTCCCTCTCCCCTTTTCTTACATCCAAGCATTCATTCCTTATTTCTTCTGGCTGGCTTTCCAAGAATGAAAAAGCCACCCAAATATAGCTGTATAAACCTTTTAGTTGCTGAGAAAATGTTGAAGGAACCTCAGGGGACCAAGGATAGGCTAAAGAAACGACATAGAAAACGGGAAAAGGATTTCGAAAATTAGGAGAAAGAGAAAATGGGCCTCACCATAGAAAACGTTGGAAGGGGAGACCTATCAAATTACTGTCCAACCTGTGGCTGGGCCGAGCCGTGTTTGGAGGGCCGTAAGCCGACAACACGTCACAGCATGTCACGTGATTCCCATGTGGCTTGAAGGCTGAGGAGGAAAAAAGGGCCAAGAGAAGGAATAAGTAGGAGCATAAGGCA
>BOPN01004290.1:87036-92036 GCA_017312705.2 Penaeus japonicus | reverse complement strand
TACCATCATCATCTTCCTCCTCGTCATCATTATTATTATTATCATTGCCTTTATTACTGGGAGTAGTGGAAGTATAGTACTATCATTACCATTGTTATTATCACCATTAATTTTATCCCTATCATTATCATTGATAATGATGATATTTAAAATGATAATAAGGGTAATATTGATAACAATGATAATAATGTTAATTAGAACAAAAGCAATAATAGCAATAATGGTGGCAATGATAATGTAAATGATGATATTTCTCATAATGATAATAATAATGATAATAGTGATAATGGTAAGAGTAATGATAAACCACAATGACCATAATGATAATGTTGATAATATCAAATTATCATCAGTACCTTCATTATATTTTTTATTACAATCCTTTTATATCATCATCACTAACATTCTTTTTTTTATAGCTAGAGTAAAATAAAACACTAAAATAAAATCAGCTAATTACATCTACATACTGAGAGAGCAAGCAAACCGTGCAGGCAGTGAAAAAAAAGAAGAAAGAAAAAGAAAAAGAAAAAGAAAAGAAAAGAAAAGAAAAAAAAAAAAAAAAAAAAAAAAAAATATATATATATATATATATATATATATATATATATATATATATATATATATATATATATAATACAATTGAAGTCAAATGTTCAATGAAAACGTAGGAAACTGCATGGCTAACATATCCGTTTCAGATCAGGGAACAGGCAGGTCGGAGAAATAAATCTACTGCTCTAGATTGCATTCGAGCATTAAATCAACTAATGCAAGTACGGATCTGTATAACAAATCTCTCTGCATGGCATTTATTGACTCTGAGAAATCTCTTTATCCAGTGGAAATATAGGGGGCATTAGACGCAATTCAGAGGCACGGACGGACTGTGATATGCAGGTTTTATAAAATATTCATGCAGGAAGCAAAGCAACCTTTAACAGTTTGCTAAAATGATTAAGATCCCTCTAAAAGGGGAATTAATTATAGCAGATCACATATGAACAGAATTTGGAATGAGATGTTATGATAAGGATACAATCGCCAGTAATAGATTTATGAGTAATTCTATATTCTCTCTCTCTCTCTATCTCTTCTTTTCTATATCTCTCTCTTTCTCTCTCTTCTTTTTTTTCTCTTTCTGTCTCTCTCTCTTCTCTTTCTCTTTCTCTCTCTCTCTCTCTCTCTCTCTCTCTCTCTCTCTCTCTCTCTTTCTCTCTCTCTCTCNTATATATATATATATATACATATGTATATATATTTACATGGATGGTAGGTGAAATGGAATTCATTTAATATTATAGTAATTTTATTAATTATGATTGGAATATTGATCAGCACTCAGTTACTCCTCTTATTTCCATAAAGAAACACAGTGATCCAAATTCCTTTCATTGTTATTGATGTCACAAGAAATGCCATTAGGGAAAATATTCTGTGTCATGAATGTGAACATACCTGTCTGCAGTGACTTAAGCATATTATATTTTATTTAGGTAAAAGAGAAATGCTGTGAAAACCATTTTATTTTCCATGTGACAAAAATGTATTACTGATTTTTCTGTAATTGATGATTCTGATTACTCACATGCATTAAGAAAATAAAAGACAAGTCTTGGAAAGAAATATAAACATTATCAACAGATGTAAATATAATTATTAACATTTGAAATGTAATTTGCCAAATCAAGAATTTTAATGTCTCCATTTCCTTCTCTAAGATCAAATATTCCAAATATTTCTGGTAATATTAACAAAAAAAAAGAAAAGAAAAGAAAACAAACACTTTTTCAAAGCCGGCCGCCTCACAATGCATAGTCTATGCAGTATTTCACGCAAACTGCTTTGTGTTCTCCCATTTCTGAATCCCTGACCTTTAATTCTACTGGTAAATACATGCTATGAATGGCCAGGTACTTTTTTTTTTTTTTTTTTTTACACATATCTTCATGAATTAATGTACTTACTATCAAATAAATCAACACGTATCAGATACAATCTACTGAAATGCATGTGTTCACAATGTATGTGTTTGATGTGCGGTTGATACTCCGAGTTATCTTTCCTTTACAATCTACTCCCACAAATCAATAACAGATTAGAAAGAAATTTTACCTTGTAATCAGCTCATTCAATTAATTACAAGTAATCAATTCCGCTCACCACAAGGATTAAAATAAACTCTTGGTCATATTAAGATTCCAAGCGTGTTAATTCATCGAGCTCGGTATGAACAGATAGCCGTAGTCTCTCTTTTTCTTCCTGTGACAAGAAGGTCAGTTCCACAGCCGCAAGACATAACTCACGTAGATCTGCCTTCTTTAGATGAAATGTCTGGAGATGGAAAATTTGAATTACAAAAATTATTTCATAAATATATAATCTAATTTATATATACTGAAGTAAATTAACTATATACTGAATTAGACTGACATAATTTGCAAGCTTTAGAATATAATCTGTTTGTATTTTTCAAAATTACTTACTTCTGCACATATTTTATATTCTTCACTGAGTGTAGTGGAAAACACACCTTTATCATCAGTCTGCAACAAGATTTTATATGATAGTTAGCAAACCTGAATTGCATTTGTAATAATCAGATTTCCCTGTTAATTCAAGATAGATAAGAAGAAAGACAATACTACAACAATAATTTTGATAATAATGATGCAAAAATATATAAAAAAAGGATGCAATGAATATACTCACACATACACACAAGATATATACATGGATAAGATACATGGATAATTCACAATGCAAGATCTGGAAAGGAAATCAATGCTACTCACACATATAACGACTGGATGCTCATCTTTCCTCCAGAAGGAAAAGTGATGGTCCTCTGCACTTTTGACTGTCCCAGATTTAATATTTGATGAGAGACACAGTTCTGTGGACGAAATATAACACAAAGGTCAATAACAAGTCAATAAATGTAACAAAGAAATTCATCTCATTTTTTTATCAGCACACAAAAAAACATTAAGAGAATGAGGTTATTTACAATTCCTGGGGAGAAAACAGGGAAAAACTGGGTAAATTTGCAATACTAGTTAAGATGCCTTCCTAAACTGCAATTATAATGCTGAATCTTTGAGGCTCTGCCATTATATAAAAATCTACAAACTTTATTACAAAGGTAAAATCAGGACTTCGCAGAGCTCTGTCTTGGGTCTTTTGATTTTATTTTTAGCAATACCACAGTAATACAAGAATAGATGGAAGCATCCAAACTCAGGTAGATACTGAAGGTCTTCCGTCTCAGGGCAATACATGATAGAGTCGATTAAACAAATGAACATGCATTTTAACAGGTACAAATCTGATTGTTGATTGGATGTGCCAGCATTAGAAGTAGCTTACTAGACCTAAAATGATGGTAATTTGATAAGTTATAGGCTGATAGTGAGCAACAACAGAACCAAATTTACGTGCTAGTAAAGGTTATTTCTAGTCATCAGAAGGGATCAAAAAATCTTTGACCAACAAGATTGGATACATGCACCCACTTCTGGCAACAGCTCAAGGAGCATTGCATTGCTAACAGGTTAAGGAAAGCCCCAGCTAGTTAATGCAGAAATGACTAAACATGAAATAAAAAATATGAAGAGAACCATATTCTCACCTAGTGGTATAGCTTGACTTTTGACCAACTGTGAGAGTTCCTGTGACCCGCCTGTGTCAGGGTGAATGAAAGTCCCATGGCCAATCCGGTCTATGAGTCCCGTTTTCAATAGTTCCAGTGTTTCCTTTTCATTAGGTACCTGCACAATGGGAAAATGTAATATGTAATTAAAGATTCACAATAAAAAACTCTAAAGTCTTTAAAATTGTCTGCAATCATGAGGAAAAGAAAAAAAGGTACCAAGATATCACATAACAGTAAATGAAGCAAGATTCAGAAAAGCAGTAGCTCACAAATTAAGATGTATCTAATTAGGTGAATTAATATGGTAACAGCACAGTTTCTAATATTCCCACTGCCATTATTCAACTGCAATCCTCTAACCTATTGCAATACAAACAGCAATAACCAACCTCTGCAAGATGGACTGAAAGATTGAGTCCACACTGCTTTGCTTCTTGCAAGACTGGGATATAATCACCTAGGTTTCCAGCTCTGGGATTCCCACTTACGTCTATTCCACATATGAGGCTTTTGAACTGGTCCTGAAATTATTTCAAAATATCACTAATAATCACTATAGTTTCTGTCTCCTTATATTACCTGGCTGTATCACAATTGTGTAAAACATCAAACTTCTATTATGAAAATCATTCATTTGTAAAAACTTGAAAGAAAAATACAAAGAAAAAGACCAATGGACTCACATGGGCCGCATACTGCTTGGCCAGCTGCAAGGTGTCCCACGCGTCGTCCAAACCACGAGAACGGTCAATTGAAACGAGTAAGCGAACGGTAATGTTATTCATCTTCATTTCATCTCTGTGAATTGTGGTGTGATTTACATGGTCAAATTTTTTTTTTTTTTTAGCTTTGTTATTTTCACATTAGCTATGTGAAAAAGGCTTTAGATAACATTGAAGGCCTTTGTATATAATTAAATGATCAAAGTTAGAATGTCTATTACTTCAACTTACATGAAAAGATAAAGCCAGAGAAACAATATGGTCCTCACTAATATTATTGAAAACATGCAACAATCAATATAATTAAAATTGCAACTCACATCATAGCCTCGAGAACTGTATCAATATACTGATTCTTAGTCATCACTCCATCAATGGATTTTGGGGTTGTTCTCAGCTCCAAATAATGCACGTTGTCGGCCACAAACTCCTGAATAACATCTCTCGTTATAGTTTTTATTGCGCTAAGATTATCTGTTAAGCAGTGTAGTATCCTGAACACTTCAAAACACCTGGAAAGTAGGAAAGACATTGTTGATATTGAATATATTAATCAATAATAATCAAAAGTACATATAAGGTCATTATCAAAATTGTGTGAATGTGAATATGAATATGTGTGT
>BOPN01004290.1:74536-77036 GCA_017312705.2 Penaeus japonicus | reverse complement strand
ACTTCAAGTCTTGAAGACGTGTGTAGAATTTTCAGGTCTTTCCAAGTTGTTACCTCGCACTGGGTACACTTAATGCGGGGGAACTAAGCAAAAACTGGGAACAGTTACTGTTTACAATTATGAAACTTGCGGTTCTCCCCAAACGAGAATCAATAAAGGTTAAAAGTAAGTGGATTTTCAGCACAGTGTTTTATTTATTTATCTATTTTTTTAATATCATTGATATTATTATTATTATTGTTAGTATCACTATCATTTTTATAGATGTTATCATTATCATTAGTATCACTGTTTTTACTGTCCTTTTTTCCTAATATTACTATCATTATTATTATTATTACAGTTGTTATAATCATGATCATTAACATTATTACTATTATCAACACCCTTTTGATTATTATTATCATTATTACTACAACTGTAATCATATTTATTATCATCACAGTTATCTTGATTATTATTGTTGTTATTATGATTATTATCATGATTATTATCATTATTATTATCAACATTATCCTTATTATTATTACTATTATTGTCATTATCATCATCATTATTCTTATCATCGAATCATTAGTATAATCATTTTTATTATCATTATCATTATTAATTTTTATTATTTGCATTTGTTATTTATCTTATTATCATTAAAGGTATCATCATTATCATAACATTCTTTTTTACTATCGTCATCATTATCACTATCATCCTCATTATCCTTATTATCGTTTATATATTCTTTTTTATTATTATTATTATTTTATATTTTTGTTGTTATTACCGTTATTATCATTATGGTAATTATTGTGATTATTTCCATTATGATTGATATCGTTATCGTGATCATTATAATCATCACTATAACTATTATTTCTATTATCATTAACATTATTGTTATCATTGTTATCATAATCCTAACCATTTTTATCATTATCGTTCAATAAGTAGTATTATCATTGCTATCATTATCACTGCTATCAATAATGTTATCATCAAAATCATAATTCTTGTTATTGCTATTATTTTCATTGTTATTATCATACTCATTATTGTGATTATCATTATAATCCCTATTATCAATATCATTCTTCTTATTTTTATTACTATTATTATCCCTATTATCATGATCCTTTTTATTATCATCATTATAATTATTGTTATCATTATTAACATTATCATTGTTACTGTTATTATCATTATCATTATTACCATAATTATCATCATCTTCATCTTTATCATTATTATCATTGATTTTACCCTTATTATTGTTGTTGTAATAATTGTCCTTATTACTTACTTATTACTTATCATGATTATTACTATCACCATTATTATTGTTATGATTATTGTTCTCAATATTATTGTTTTAAAGATAATTATGATATTATCAAGATATTTATGATTGTTATTGTTGTTAGTACCATTAACAATATCATCGTTACTACTGTCATTTCCTTTTTTTGTTATTATTATTTCTATTATAATTTTTATCATCATTAATCATTCATACTAGTTTCCCTATTATTATCGTTATCACTATCCTCATTATTATCATAATTGGTATGATTGTTATCATCATCATTATTAGAATTATTATTACCTTTTTTCAGCATTATTTTTATCATTATTAAAGTTACCTTTATTACTATTACTTTAATTATCTTCAATATCATTAATAGTATCATTATTATCATAACTATCCTTTTATCAGTTCTCCACTTTCAGGTTACCTTTCGCAACATCTTGCTAGTCATTCCATTGGTAGTACTCCCATTATTATTACGATTTACACAATAGGCGTGGCTAAATTCAATTACGGTTTCATTACTGCGCTCCCGGCAACAGGGTCTTACATAACAAACTTAGGTTATCACACAGGTAAGTCTTCCAGCAACCTTGGAATGTAGTTACACAGAAATCTTGAGATACAATACAGGTATGTCGCATAGGAAATGCCGCTACGGAGCAAACTCAGGTATGTGTTCTGCTGCACGGAAATATATGGCGTAATCCCATATATACCGCAAGCCAGTTTGTATAACTTTCCGGACTTTAACAAAAATAGGATCTCTTGTGGGCAATCTATCCCATACGGTGGAATTTTCCTGGTAGAAAGGCGTATGAATTATTTCCTGAGCAATGTCCTTGAGGGGATTTTGGAAAGTCTAAATGTATTATTTGAGTGTTATGTTATGTTTTGCTTGTATTGGATATTCATTAAAAGGTTTTATAGCGACAGGACAACAGAAAAGGTCATTATTACACATATACTAATTTGACAGGCAGCAATAGTAGCAAAGTACTTTCTAAACTCTTATGGCAGAACTATAAGCAATATCACAAATGGCATCCGCACAAGCTATTTCATACGGCATCATTAACAATATGTACGTAAAAAAAACATTAACAATCCACACAAGATTCGAGCCAGACTTGAAGGCCTCGAGTAAATGAAATCGGGGTTTCTTTACCGTAGACTTTATCGGGTTTCTTATTCAGT
>BOPN01004290.1:64536-69536 GCA_017312705.2 Penaeus japonicus | reverse complement strand
TAACAGTAGGAGGCTTTTCGAAGGGTGCCACTCTAAGTATTTGGAGGCTATTACTGGGCAGGGTCACGGTAATCAAACACAATACTGACAATTTGATTAGAATCATTGATATGTTTGACTACTGTTTCGAATACCGAACACAAAGATCAGTATCTTCCACGCTTACGAAATTGTACAACTCATGACTTTGAACATTTCTCCTTTAAACACATCTAGAATACGCGATCTTGAAGTAAGTTTTTCGAAGAAGACTCCTGTCGGGGGAGGAGGAGGAGGGGGGGTCTTTTGGTTTTGGTCTCTCCTTTCTCGCTCGTCCTTCGTGTCAGAGACAGATATTGGCATGAATATAGGAAGGTCAGGAAGCCCAGGCAAATGTGAAAGGTCAACAGGGATAGGCAGTATGGCAAGTGGGTGAGTAGTTGGCTTATGAATGACTGATGGGTCATAATGCGATTGAAAGGAAGCAGCTCTCTCTCTCTCTCTCTCTCTCTCTCTCTCTCTCTCTCTCTCTCTCTCTCTCTCTCTCTCTCTCTCTCTCTCTCTCTCTCTCTCTCTTTCCTTGCTTCTTTGTGCCCTTTCACTGTCTCTAAACTTTCTTTTTCTTTTTCTCTCTCCTCCCTCGGTTTCTTTTTTCTTCTCTATCTCTTCATTCCCCAGAGCTTCTTACCCTGACTATATCTCTCCCCGAAATCTCTCCCAAGACACTTTCTCCCTCTCTTTTCTTGCTTTCTCTCTGTCTCTCCCTTCCTCCCATCTTCCTCCAACGCTCCTGAGTCCTGTCCTCCCGCCCTTTCCGCCCATCCTCTTTCTTTCTCCCTTCCTCCTCCTCCGCTCTCACTACTACCAATACTACATTCCCTTCTCAAGTTTTAGCACCCACTCACGTATTCAAAATTTGTACAGTGCCACCTTTATAGATGAGCAAGGAGGACCGGGAGGCACTGTGCTCGGAGTTATGGCACCCTGGAGACGCGAGGCAACAGTGCCACGCTGCGGATGCCACCATTCCCTACTTTTACATGATACGATAACTTTGGTGTATCATTTACATTTCTCTCGTACTCCCTCCCTTCCCCTCCCATCCCTTTCTCTCTCTCTCTGTATTCTGTATTTCTCTCAGTATTTTTTCCCCTCTCTTTGTCTACATGTTTATTTGTCTTTCGCTCTTTGTCTATCTGACCCCCCCCCCACCTCCCTCTCTCTCTCTCTCTCTCTCTCTCTCTCTCTCTCTCTCTCTCTCTCTCTCTCTCTCTCTCTCTCTCTCTCTCTATATATATATATATATATATATATATATATATATATATATATATATATATATATATATATATATATATATATATATATATATATATATATATATATATATATATATATATATATATATATATATATATATACATACATATATATATATATATATATATATATATATATATATATATATATATATATGTATATATATGTATATATATATATATATATATATATATATATATATATATATATATATATATATATATATATATATATGTATATATATATATGTATATATATATATATATATATATATATATATATATATATATATATATATATATATATGTATATATATATACACACACACACACACACACACACACACACACACACACAGACACACACACAGACACACACACACACACACACACACACACACACACACACACACACACACACACACACACACACACACACACACACACACACACACACATATATATATATATATATATATATATATATATATATATATATATATATATATATATATATATATATATATATATATATATATGTATAGTGTTTTTCTTCCCCAGTCTTTCCCTGCTTCTCCATTCCATTCGCCATCCTCCGGCGAGGAAGGCAAATGTTGATGCCGCAAGATGCAAGGAGTCGCACATCTTGCTATCAGGGCTCCACGTTCTCTCTTCTTTTTTTCGTTTGCCACATAAATGCTTGATGTCTTGGGACTTATTTCGCCTCCAGCCCTACGTCTTGCCTCCTGTTCTGAGGTTTATCTGTATTTCTTTCCGTTATTCTCGACTGTGTCTCGGCATCCATATATATACGTATCTGTTTTTTTTTCATGGATCGTTATGATTCTCTCTCTCTCTCTCTCTCTCTCTCTCTCTCTCTCTCTCTCTCTCTCTCTCTCTCTCTCTCTCTCTCTCTCTCTCTCTCTCTCTCTCTCTCTCTCTCTCTCTCTCTCTCTCCCTCTCTCTCTCTCTCTCTCTCTCTCTCTATCTCTTTCTTAATCCAGCTATCTATCTATCTCACTCTTTTTCTATCTGCTTCCTCCCCTCTCTCTCCTGTCTGTCTATGCCTCTTTCTACTCCCCCCTCACACGCATTCCCATGCACACAAACACACACAAGTACACATCGGTGAGTGCGTGTGTCCGCCCCTGTCCCTGCACGAGGGGAGCCATACGCACGCAGGCATTCCAGGGAGCAGGAACGAGTCCACACACGGCTCTCATGCCCCATGAACCCGAGCATATGTTGGAGACTGACACACTTTATTGTCCAGGCTGCGCGGGGGAAAAGTGCGTCTCGCTGTGACTCTGTCCCTCTTCTGCATTACTGTCTGTTTGCACTTTTTTTCTTTTTTTTTTACCTTTAAAGGCATACATATACAGGTGTTAGTGCGGATATGTATACAAACATACATACATATTCGGTGGATTTAGAATTTTGAGATACATTCCTCTCACTCTCTCCTATCGTCCTTGTCTTCCGTAATCTTTCTGTATCCCTTCTCGTTCTCTAAGTTACTCTTCAGCCATTTCCTACTTCGTCTCTCGCGTGTCCTTTCTTTGCATTCCTCATCTTTTCGAGGGGGCTCTCGTATTCCCGGCTTTCTCTTTTTCTTACTATTTTTTATCATCACGTTCGCTTCAGTATCTCCTACAATATTCCATCTCTCTGCATACATTCCTCTTTCTCTCTTCCTCTCGTTCTCCCTCCGACCTCAGGTCATACAGGACCTAGGCGCCTTCCCCTGTGGGTCCTACCGCCGGAACTAAAAGCTCGCCCGGGTAAGACCACGAGGTCAATGACACCCAAGCCACCACACTACCAAGGGTTGTCTTGTTCTATCGGCACAATCAGGTGCTATATTAGTTGATAACCCCCAAATAAATCAAGCAAAACCTTATGCTTATACAGATGACCCCGCCGATGTATGCGTCGGTGTCTACTCTCAATAACCAAAAGAAGATCTATCTCTCTCTCTCTCACCCCTCTCTCTATCTCACTTTCTCTCGCTCTCTCCCTTTCTGCCTCTCCCTCTCACTGTCTGTCTACCTACCTCTCTTTTTTTCTCTCTCTCGCTCTCCCTCTTACTATCTGTCTACCTACCTTTATATCTGTCTTTTTCTCGCTCGTTCTCCCTCTCACTGTCTGTCTACCTATCTTTATCTCTCTCTCTCGCTTGCTCTCCCTCTCACTGTCTACCTACCTCTCTCTCTCTTCGTCCTTTCCTTCCTTCCTACCTCCCTCCTCTTCTCCCTTTCTCTCTCTCTCTCATTTCTCCGCTTTAATTTCTTCTCCATTATCGCTTTCTTTTTGAATGAAAAGAAACTCATCAAAGCTCTTTTTAAACACACTTTCTTGGTCAGACAAGACAAGGCGCACTGGAAGCACAGAAAATAGTTGTCTTTTTTCTTGAGGTAATTTCCCACGATTTCATGGGACACGGAAGATTTATCCTTTGTTGGAAAATTAAAACATTCATAAGATGTTTTCTTTGGACTTATTGCACATGTTCTTTTTTATTCATTTTCTTTTATATACAGGCACGGGAGTATTAACTAAAAAAAACTATGACCAGAAGAAGGATTAGATGAAGTGAGGAGAACAATAGCTCATGGAAGCGATATTGGTGCGTTTCTGTTGTAACTGAGCAAACAATCTGGAGGGGAATATTCTGTTAAATGTGCGCTTATTGTGTCAGGGTAGAAGCCGAAGCGTAGCAATGATAGTGACAATGGTGAAGATAGTGATATCTTCGTCCTCTTCATTTTTGTCTATGACCTTTTCTTGATTATATCACGATCCCTTCACTCTTTCTACTCAACTATAGTAGCAATGACGATCTTCCAACTTATTTTCTTTTATTCTTGTGCTCTGCTTTTATTTCTCCTCGCCATCACTCTTGTCTCATTCTCTCCACTTTTCGCTTCATTTTCTCTTTCTTCTATATTTTTCACTTTCTGAATTTTCTCTTTCTGCCACACAACTTTTTTTTAGCAACACTACTTGGAAGTTTGAAGAAATTTTCTTGTGATTGCGAAATCGTGTTTAAAGTCTACGGACATGTGAACTCGCTTTTCATAACATTTCGGCGAAATGTTTATTTTAGTAATTGGAATGCTGCTAAACAAACTTTTATAAGTATATCCATTATTTCTGTCTCACACACGTTTTCTAATTCTTTCTCTAACACCACTTTTTGAATGTTCTTGGTTCCTTTAACCTCTCTAATTTTATTTTCCCTCTTTCTTTTTTCCTCTCTCTCTCTCTCTCTCTCTCTCTCTCTCTCTCTCTCTCTCTCTCTCTCTCTCTCTCTCTCTCTCTCTCTCTCTCTCTCTCTCTCTCTCTCTCTCTCTCTCTCTCTATCTCTCTCTCTCTCTCTCTCTCCTCCTTCTTCCTCTCTCTCTCTCTCTCTATATATATATATATATATATATATATATATATATATATGTATATATATGTGTATATATGTATATATATATATATATATATATATATATATATATATATATATATATATATTATATATATATATTTATATATATATATATATATATATATATATATATATATATATATATATACACACACACATATATATATATACACACACATACACACACCTCCTCCCGCCTTCTACCTTTCTCCCTCCCTCTCCCATAATCTGCCAATCTACTTATAAAAATCTTTCTTTCTGGCCTC
>BOPN01004290.1:27500-29128 GCA_017312705.2 Penaeus japonicus | reverse complement strand
TTTAATCACGTGATATCTTACATGTGCTAATTTGATTCTAAACAAAGGAACCCAAACTTTAAGAATATCTCTAGATATAGCTATCCATGAATTCGAGATTGAGAGAAAAAGGAATGAATGAAAAAAATAACCAAAAACAAATGAAATATTGATGATGATGATGACGGTCATGATAATGGTGATGTTAATGATAATGATGATAATAATGATAGTTATGATTATGTACATGTATATATATATATATATATATATATATATATATATATATATATATATAGAGAGAGAGAGAGAGAGAGAGAGAGAGAGAGAGAGAGAGAGAGAGAGAGAGAGAGAGAGAGAGAGAGAGAGAGAGAAATACATACACATACACACACACACACACACACATATATATATATATATGTGTGTGTGTGTGTGTGTGTCTGTGTGTGTGTGTAGGTAAAATTCCCTTTGTCTTCAATGGCGCCTTGAACTAATCCCATTTCAGAGTAAAATGGAGACGACCCAGGGAATAAAGCGTAGTTTTTCCTCTTGACTTGCCGAGTCTCTCGACAACAAGCACAAAAGAAGAGAATTTGATAAAGGGAAATGCTTTCAATATTATGGAAATGGGTCCAAGGATATCGAAATAGGCTACACAGGTTCGTTGATTCAGTTGGTTGGAAAAGTTCAATTAATTGAACCCCGATAACGAGAATCGCATATTTAATTACCTTTCAGGACCAAGGGAATTAATCATGCAAAAATCATCGCTGGATTTTTTTTCTTTTTTCTTTTTTTTTAGATAACTAAATCGTAGGTGTTGTCACTTCCTACTGATAATAATGATATTCTCTGCAATAGTGATATGGCATGCAATTGGAAATACTATTGCAAATTGTACTTACATTATATTATACAGAAAACGAATGAAGTGCAAGCAACACCATCAAATAAAATGACCTTTGTGTGGACCAGGTGTTTCAGGCGAGACAGCTGTTTACAGGGAGGCGGGGTCTGAAGCCACGCCCCCCTCGAGGAGGCATATAAATAGGGCCAACACCACGAAGGAAGATCAACAAGCCTTCCTCATCCTCACGTTCAGAAGACGTCTAACACTTAGTTTCTCTCGACCGCTGAATTTCGCTCCAGAAACTAACTCGAGACGACAATGAGGTCCTTGTCTGCTTGCCTGACTGTCCTTCTCGCTGGCGTCTGCCTGCTACAGGTAACACTCACTCCTGTCACTGTCAGGAGTCACTGTTGGCAGTGTCTGAAACCGGTTTCATTACTTCTGCAATAGTATTCATGGCTTTATTTTCTTTTTCGGGACATTGCCTAATTGTTTTTGTGAATTATTTCAATACTGCAAGTTTCGAATTGCAAGAGTACAGGGATTGAAAGTTCCTTCTCCGCAGGTCGCCGCTGCAAGCGATTGCACGCCCAAAGCGTCGTGTTCTAGTAAGAATGGAACTTGCTATCTGAAAGACGAATCATCCTGCAATGGTTCATCCTTCGGCCATGGCTGCGAGGGCAAAGACTGCGCCTGTTGCGTCTCTGGTAAAGTGACTGGCGCTTTTTCATTCCTCTCCACGCTTTCCAGATAAACGCCCACCTGAAAGCTCGAAGCGCTAGACCTTTCCGTCGTT
>BOPN01004290.1:12500-15000 GCA_017312705.2 Penaeus japonicus | reverse complement strand
AAACATACACACAAACACAAACATAGACACACACAAACACACACACAAACACATACACACACACACACACACTCTCTCTCTCTCTCTTATATATATATATATATATACATATGAATATATATACATATACACACACTCACACACGCAAATACACACACACGATCAAGGCCTCGTTCATGTATTTTCATTCACACACAATTAAACCTCCCGAAAAGACATGAAAAAGGAAGAAAAAACGAAAGAAAAACAGGCTCCCTCCCTCGGCTTGGCACCCCCGATGGCCCTCGCAGCGGTGCCAATCTGCGTGAAGTCGTCGGCCCTCTCCTGCGGGACCTCCAAAGGACCCATGGGGCGGTGGAAGGCTCGCCGAGCCACATACACACACACAGACACTCACACAAACAGGCGTACACAAATACACACACACAAAAAATGGGGTATAAAGACTCGTAAGTGAGGTATCAGTATTTTCTTAATATCTAAATCCCGATTTATTCTAAAAATTACAAATACATTTATGAATATGAAGTGACACAATTTTATTAAAGAAACGCAGTCATAATGTTACTGTTTGTGGCTTCCACTTTGCTAGACACTAACACTACTCGCACTGAACATCTACATTACCTATTATTATTATTATTATTATTATTATCTGCATTATCTGTGTAATACATCCAAGTCGGTTAGTGGCTCTTCATAGGACGATGCACAGATTCAGGGGCACCTTCAGATAATGGCACTCAGTCTCGTAAGTGCACTGAGCTATTTCCCTAAGGCGTCGGGAGGAAGCGGTCAGGGTACAGCAACTTGTTTGTCTTCGTCGGTATGTTCCTCCAGAACTCCTGTACCTTTATAAAGAAAGAACAAAAAAAATACACATCAGCTTAGTTTAGTCAGTAGCTATATTTTCTTATTTACGCATTTTTTTTTCTGAAGTTATAAATTCATTACTTATATTCGCTACGGCAGGAAAATGGTAAGCTTGAATGCCTTGTTGAGTGTTAGTTAGGACTCGTCCAACGGAACTACCTTCTGGTTCTCGAAGTCAGCCATCGAGGGCGAGAGAGTGATGGCCAAGTAAGACTCCTTGGCACTCGACATGGGCGCCCACTTGAAGCCGAGCGACAGGTCGGGCGTCGGGTTCCTGAGTGAAGTTTAGAATGCGATATTACTTTTTTTTGATCGAGAAACTTCACTTTTATACTTCCTGCTGATCATCTCTTTGACTCCCCCTTCATCTTCTCTTGAATTCTCTTTGGAACGGCCAACGAGAGAGCCCTTCTTACCCAGTCGCCGCGAAGTTCGTCCAGAGGTCCACCATGATGCGGCTGACGAAGAGGTCCTCGCTCCGGGTCAAGGTCTTGTCGTTGATCACCTTGTCGAACAGATACTGGAGGTCGTCGCTATGGACCACCCCTGTCGACGAAGAAGACGGAAGGGAATCAAACTCGTCTCGAAGAATAATTGGTCTGTAGATGTCTTTGGTAAGATATATATAAACCCCGACGTGTTGGGACTTTTGAAACAGCTAGAAGGGGCGTTGGGTGTTTTATGACGTCGCTTATGCCACGCCCATTCCAAATTATTGTTGACACTCATTCTTGCTTTTACTTGCTTGTGATTCATCCTGTGACTGTTGCAGTTGCATCTTTCAACTAAGGTGCATTAGATATATTTTTAAACCTTTATGAATATAGAGAACGTAAAAGCAATCCATGAGCATTGACCCCCCTCCCCCCTCACAAAAACAGAATGTAAAATCTTTCATTCAAACTTATGATATTTCAGATGGTTCCTAAGATTACGCTAATAGTCAATAAAAAAGAAGAAAAAAAAATATATATACCTGTATATACACACACAAATATACATATATATATATATATATATATATATATATATATATATATATATATATATATATATTCATTTATTTATTCATCAGTAAAATTCCTGCTGCTCCAAATCCTACCAACAGATAAGAAAATCCTATATCCTTACAATGTTGACTGATGTTGGAAGGAGGGACGATGTCGTCGAAGAGGCCGTATTGCCCGCGATGTTGCAACTCGTAGGCGTAGACGCGGCTGCCGGAAGGGCGGTCCAGAAGGTGGTGCTTGACTGCGTCCAGGTGGCACATGGCAAACAGTCTGTCGGTGTGGAGCTGCAGGGTGCGAGGAAAGATATATGTGTATGTATGGGTATATATATATATATATATATATATATATATATATATATATATATATATATATATATATATATATATATATATATATTTATATATATATTATATATATATATATATATATATATATATATATATATATATATATTATATATATATATATATATATGTATATATATATATATATATATATATATATATATACATATATATATATATATATATATATATATATATATATATATATATATATATATATATATATATATATATATATATATATATATATGTATATATATATCATATATA
>BOPN01004290.1:0-2500 GCA_017312705.2 Penaeus japonicus | reverse complement strand
CCGCGCACTTAAACTTCTCTTCGAAATGTTTCCACTCGATATTTTTTCACAAAAGCCGTAAGTACATACAATGGGCCAATTCTTTTTCTTTTCTCAATTTTCCTATGTCCCCCATATACGTGTTTTTTTGGTTTTTGTTCCCCACACTCATTCAACATAAGTAATTACACTCTTATCGGTGATCGACATATTCATTTAATTATTTCGTTAAATCTATTGTATAGTTTGCCGTAAAATGACTTTGAAAAATAAGTATTTTCGTATGTTTCAATTCTTTCTATAATGCTACCTATTTTTTTTTATATTCATCCTTTAATCATTCGTTTGTATCATAATGCTACAACTCACTATGTATGTAAACTACATGAGTCTGAATTCTATGTCCCTCACAAAGTGGTTGCAACGATGGTAACCCGCACCACTTCATTCTCACTCTCACTCTCTCTCTCGTAAAACCTCGCTATCACTGCTCTGCTATGAGCACATAGGTGATTTCCATGACGGATGTAAGGCATCTGGTTAGACAACTAATTTAGTGGGTCGTGTGGCCTATTGGATTAAGGGCCGGGCCTGTCAATCTGACGGCTCGGGTACGAGTCCCGGTCAGGGAGGTAAAACTTGTATTTCTATATTAAATGCGTTACTGCATTCTACCATCTTTCTCACATAGATATTACCTCGGTAACCTGATTTGGGATATATATATATATATATATATATATATATATATATATATATATATATATATATGTATATATGTGTATACACACACACACACACACACACATATATATATATATATATATATATATATATATATATATATATATATATATATATATATATATATATATATATACATATATATATATATATATATACATATATATATATATATATATATATATATATATATATATATATATATATATATATATATATATATACATATATGTATATATATATACATATACATAAACATATATATATATACATACATATATATACACATATATATATATATATATATATATATATATATATATATATATATATATATATATATATATATATATATATATATATATATATATATATATATATATATATATGTATATATGTATATATGTATGTGTGTGTACACACACACACACAATATATATATATATATATATATATATATATATATATATATATATATATATATATATATATATATACATATATATACAAATATATATACATATATATATATATATATATATATATATATATATATATATATATATATGTATATATATATATATATATATAAATATATATATACATACATATATATATACATATATATATATATATATATATATATATATATATATATATATATATATATTTATAAATATACATATATATATACATATATATATATATATATATATATATACATATACATACATATACACACACAAACAAACACACGCGCACACATAGACACACAAACAAATACACGCCACGCATACACACACACACATAAATGCACAAACACTCACAATCTCACAGAAGACGATCTGCTCCTTCATCCTGAGTTGGAGGGTGATCTCGCATTATTCCTCGTCGACACAGGTTGCAAGTATTGCATTGTGGGTCGTGCACAGGTCGAGGCTTGAGGTCTGGAGGGAAGATTGAAAGGTCCCCCTCAGAGGCAAGGTCAAGCGAGGGCTGCGGTTGCGCTAAGCTTAGTGTGGAGGGAAGTGGAGTTTTTTTTTTTTTTTTTTTTTTTTTTTTCCTTTCTTTCTTTTTTTTCCTTTTTTTTCTTTTTCCCTTTTTTCTTTTTCTTTTTTTCTTTTTTCCCTTTTCTTTATTTTTCTTTTCATTTTTTTTCTTTCTTTCTTTCTTTCTTTTCTTCTGTCCTTTCCTTTCTTTTTCTTTTCATTTTTTTCTTTCTTTCTTTCTTTCTTTTTTTTCTTTTTTCCTTTTCTTTCTTTTTCTTTTCATTGTTTTCTTTCTTTCATTCTTTCTTTCTTTTCTTCTGTCCTTTCCTTTTCTTTATTTTCTTTTTCTTTTTTTAATTTTCTTTTTTCTTGTTTTCTTTCATTCTTTTTTCTTTCTTTTCCTTTTCTTTCTTTTCTTTTTTTTCTTTTTCTTCCTTTTTTTTCTTCTTTCTTTTTTTTCTTTTTTCTTTCTTTTTTTCTCTTTTTCTTTTCTTTTTTTTTCTTTTTCATTTTCCTTTCTTTATTCTTTTGACTTTCCTTTTTCTTTCTTTCTTTGGCGACACCTCTTTTAATTGGACGGCGCAGAGGCCTTTGACCTCGAACTGGAGGACGTCGAGGTCACCGAGATATCCTTCTGTGGCATTGACTCCACGGCGGCGCTCAAGGACGTGTCGAAGGGTGTTCTCGTCGTGGATTTCGGTCGGGTCAAGCGAGGGACGTTCAGTGGGCGTTCGGTCGAGTACATCTAGGGCGTGACCTTTGGAGCGCTCTGTGTGTGTGTATATATA
>BOPN01004289.1:110000-117500 GCA_017312705.2 Penaeus japonicus | reverse complement strand
AGCTATAACAACAGTTAAATTGTAATACATTTATCGTGTTACCTATAGGCAAAGAGAACAGAACAGCACAGGGGGATATGGAGAAGGGCTAGAGACTGACCGACTGCAGCAGCTAGAAGAGGAACAAGAACAGCTCAACACATCTCTTCTGGCACTGACATCACATTTTGCCCAGGTAGGAAATCTTTGAGAGAGAGGGAGAGGTGTGTGTGTGTGTGTGTGTGTGTGTGTGTGTGTGTGTGTGTGTGTGTGTGTGTGTGTGTGTGTGTGTGTGTGTGTGTGTGTGTGTGTGTGTGTGTTTCTGTTAGTTTATGAGTGTAAATGTAAAAATGACTGTCAGTCTGTATAGGAACTAAATACCAAATTGAATGCACTGATTATTTCCCATTGATAGTTCTGACTCAATGTATAGTGAATATTTGCACAGCTTCAATAAATTACTCCATGGTGGTGAATCATATATAAGAGTCCCATCATGTTTTCAGTCATTTATACCTTATTAGGGAGATATTTACAGGTGTTTACATGAGTAACCATGCATAAGCAAGCAGTAATCTAAATAATTGGGATTCCTCTTTTCCTCTTACTTCTTCAGTTATAGCTTCTCTTTTTGTTCTTTCTCTGTTCTGTTTTCTCTCACCTGCTTTTTTAGGTTTCTTCTTCTTGCTCCTTATTCTTACGTTATGTCATTTTTTTTCCTCTTCTTTCCTTGCATTAGGTAATTATGCTTTAGAGATGATAAAAAACAAAAATTCATGTTGATTATCAGAAGTTAGGTACTTTTGTGAAATTTAATTTATAATCTATTTAGTGATGAATATGTTTCAGCTTCTTATTATCCTATATGTATTAAATATTGATTATTTCAACAGCTGTTGTTAGTTTGTTTTTGCATATTCAAGCAGTTTTGAAAGAGACTTGTTAAGGAATATACCAGTTTTAGGTAAACCTGATGAGAGTATAAAACCAAAAGAATAAGTATCCCATTATCTGAAAAAAAAAGATAATTGTTATTTTCTATTATGTTTGATTACTGTTTCATGATCTGTTCCATCCCATATTTATTGTTGCCAGAGCTGTAGATGTTAATTGCTCTGTTCCAATATCAGCTGACATGAAATGTGAATAAGCATATTAGATATGGTTTCGAATGAGGAATAATCACAATGGGCTCAGTCTACTAAGACTTTTCATTGCAGGAAGAAAGTACCACAAATTCAAATTCTAATAAAGAGTAAACACAGTAAGGTCTAGTGATTATTTCTTATAATATCTCTCTCTCTCTCTCTCTCTCAGGTCCAGTTCAGATTGAAGCAGATTGTAGATGCATCTCCTGACGAGAAAGAAAAACTCCTTCATGAGCTTGAGGAGTTTGCCAACAGGGGGATCCCAGACTTAAGAGAAGCCAATGCTCGGAGAAAGTCAACCATGAGTGAGCACGTGAGTATATTGATAGACTGTTGTTTACCAGCAAGATTATCATATTCTTTGCTTTGCCTGGCTCACAAATATGGGATTACTTAATTATGTGATTTTGCTCTAGTAAGTTAAGGAAGATTTACTCTGCTAATTACTTCATATAGAAGGGAGTATCTTTAGGTAGGAGTAAATGAGGATACTCATATTAAAGTTATAGCCTATATTCTTACAGATCTTTGCCATATGATAATCACTTGAGTGTGTCCTAGAAATAATATGAAGGTTCATTTTGCTGTAAGAGAACATTTTTTCCAATGGCTTCAAGTTTTTTTCATTTGTTTTATTCCTGAACACAGGGAGATGGGGAGGAAGAGGATCAAATAGGAATGGCAAAACAAAAGGAGTTGATTGAGAAGTTGAAGCAGCAGTTGGAGGACTTGGAAAACTATGCCTACCAGACTGGGGAAGGTGGACCTCCTCAGGCCAAGGTCATGGAAAAGCAACGAGTTGTTATAGGTGAGAAGGAAAGACAGACACACCCACTGAGGACTGTTTCTCCTTTTTTATATATAAGTATCTGTCACCTTCTTTTTTTTTCCTTTATCTCATTATATTTCATCCTTTTTTCAAGAAATGGAGTGCAGTAGAGCTTACTGTTTATATATTGTTTAAATCTAACCTTATGAAGTTGCTGTAATTATATACATTTTTCACTAAAATATGATTCTAATTGGATTTACAAAACATATTGATACTTATATACCTATCTCCCAGAAAAAGAAAAAATATATTATTTTGTTTCCTTTTTAAATTGATTAGTTATGGTTTTTCCTTGTTTACAATATTACTATAAGAAAGTTGTTATACTACTGATGAAATTTGTGTAAACAGAAATGGATAGTATATCCTCTTTTTTAATCCTTTACCCAAGTGATCTAACCTAAAATTAGAATATATTATTGTTTTTATTTGTTTACCTCCACAGAGCAGCTAAAGGGGACACTAAACTTAAACGTAGATGAGTTTGACAGACTAAGCGTGGACGACTTAAAAGTGCAAGTTGATAGTGCAATCCGTGAGGTAAGTAGATTTTTTTTTCCATTAATATTTTGATCAAAGGTTTGGCTTGCAGTGGGATGAATTAGGTCATGCTTGTATTGAGGCATTCCCCTCTCTGGCCTGGATGGCAGAATTGGTATGTCATGCAGTGTAGAGGAAGTAACATGCATGTACAGTAATGAATATATGAATAATTTTTTAAGGATCAAAGTGGCTGCTGCTATGAAGGAATTTGTGACTGGAATAACTTTTTTGCATGAAGTTTATATAACTGGACAGTTACAAAGCTCTTGTAGCATTTAATTTAGAAGTAGAATATTAACTTGAATGAACACAGAAGTGAATTTCTTAACAGCACTTGAGATGAAAATATTCTGTGTGTATAAGTATATAAATTCTGACTTGATTTTTTTTTTCTGTGACCCAGAAATAGATACTTAATTTTCATATATATCAAGAAATAATCAACACCATGAGTTTCTTGTTTTCTTCTGTATTAATTCATATAAATCTCACCAGTATCCATTACATATGGCTGTTTTGTATAACTAGTATTTGATGAAAAATGAAAACCCTCTCTTTTTTAGCATAGATAAGTTGTCCATTTTTGGACTCATAATGCCATATGAATGTAATTTACTGCAGTTATACCTTCAATATTATAGCAGAGACAGGGTTGAGTGCTGTTGAGAGATTCATGATGTAACTACTATACTGACAATTTGAAAAAAGTGCTCCTCACTTTTTATCTTTCACACCATCATTGCTCCATATGATTAATCAGCTAAATTGAGAAAAGATTCTAGAAACTTTCCATTTTTCCATCTGGGAAATGACCCTTAATATTATAGGTGAGAGTAGATATCACCATTACCTTCCCTCGATAAAAATTTTTGGTTCCCAGAAATTCAGAGCAGTGGTGATGGAAAGCTGACAATCTCAAACCAAAAAAAAACAGAAACAGATTAGGAAAAGAAAATCCCTCTCCCTTTTAATGAGCCCTTCTTTCTAACAAAAATTTTCCTACCTTGCACGCTGCACTTGGATACTCTGTACTAATCCAACGTACCCTGGACTAACCCACACACTTGGTACGACTCTCTCCTTGCACCTTCTAACGCGGTGCTGCAGCTGGTGAACCCGCTCAAGATGAAGGAACAGTTGGTGGCCCAGCTTCAGACACAAATTGTAGACTTGGAGAGGTTCATAGAATTCTTACAAGGTATTCCTTTCTCATGTGGTACTTGTGATCTCTTTCTCTGAACTCCTTTTTTAATCTTTCTTAGATTTTTACCCTCCATCTTCTCTTTATCTTCATGTGATATATTTCATTTTTTAGAGGAATGTTAATGGGGAGTAAGGCTTCTAGTGGAAGGGGAAGTAATGCTGAAAATGTGTACTTGTACAGCTTTGAATCTGCATGTCATGAATCATTAATAATTAATATATTGATTAGTTATTAAGATGTTTTCATCAGAAACTGTAGAGGTATTTTTCAGGGTGCCATTAAAACTTTATATAGTGGGTTTACAGAAAAAAAAACAGAATAAAGTGGTTGATAAGAACATTCTTTGCAATGATATTTAATGGCATATTATGAAAGCTTACGTAAAGTTATAGGCATAATGTATGAATATATGATTTAAGAAGATTATTATATAATGGAATGCTGATACATCATGCAATACAACTTCACAAACGTAGGATATTAATAAAATCAGTTATGATAAGGTCAGGGACTTTTAAAAAGAAAATATTTGTACATGCCATATATTGTTGGATGTATTGATGTACATGACATGTACAACCCTAACCGTATGCATATATATTTCTTCAAAAGTAAGGTTGTATCTTCACTATATCGTCAGATCAGTTATACAATATATTTATAATTCCAATTAAGGTGAAGGCACAGATGGAGTCCCCAAAAATGTCAAGTTACCCTGTAGATGCAAAACACCTGAAGCACGTCACCCTGGAGACGGAAAGCCACAGGACAATAGTTTTTCTCAGGGAAAGCTCGGCACACAGAGATGCAAAAATAAGAGCAAGAGTGAGGAGAGAGAACAGGTGAGTCATGTGACACTCTTAAAAGGGGTCAAGGCAGGATTATGTTTTGCTAGAAGAATGCTTGTGATAAAGATATTTTGTGAAACATTTACTACTGTGTTTTTTGAAGAATGAAGATGACAGTTATTAGAATTAATGGTACCAAAAATGTTGATGCTATTTCATTATGTTATCAAATTGTGATTTGTCATTCAGCTACGCATGGAGACGGAAAATATTATGAAACGAGCGACTACACTGTTGAACATGTTGTCATTCGGATGTGGTGCTTCAAGCTCCAGATTTCAAAAGAATACTCTGAAAAAGACTCCACAGGGAAACCATTATGGGTAGGACTCAAATTATATCCTTTGGCATACTGAGTTTTCTACTTATATTGTTTATCTTCTTGTATTCTTATTCTCTACCTTATGTGGCCTTACTGACTTTTTCCTGTATATTTTTTTATTCATAATTGCATTAAATATTAATAAAACTAGTATGAAGTTAATTGGATATGTCTCTCCATTTTGAGGTGATGCAATAAGAAAAAGTACAAAGAAAAAGAGCATTTTAGCTAGATTATGTTTAATTCTGAATCCTTAGGGACATGAGAGCAGCTTTAGAGATTGCTATAAACAACCTCCTGGAAGTTCTGGGCCCAGAAGTCCCTGCAGATAGTGATTACACCAGTGACTCTGAGGAGACTCCCATCATGGTACCCAACGAGGAAGTGACGCTCATCGTTCGCAAGCAGCTTACTCCAGCCCTCCGTGACCTCATGCAGCATGGGCTAATGCCAGTAAGAGCACTAAAGACTTTGTTGACCGGTTCAGTTTTTCAATATTTTTCAATTAATTTCCAAATTTGTATTGTGTTTTTGATCCACTGTTGTCTCTCTCTCTCTCTCTCTCTCTCTCTCTCTCTCTCTCTCTCTCTCTCTCTCTCTCTCTCACTCACATTTTCCCCACCCACCCTTTCAGGTTGGACAGAGCCAGAGTTTGGTGCCTTTCCTCTCATGTTTCCCCCAACGCTCACACAAACCCACAAAGCTGATGCACGCGTGGGACCTCATCCTCAAGTACTACCAGCTCAAGAAGGGAGACCAGTATAACAGGACTCCAGCCAGGAGGCTCAGCCAGGTAATAATGGACAACAACAAAGAGGACCTGCTTTGTTGGGTACAGTTATATGATTTTAAAGAACATTTGCTTCCTGTAGCTTTTGATTATCTTGTTTACTCAGCATTGTTTCACTTATTATTATTATATATGCTTAATTGTTTGTTTGTTTTTTAAGTCATAGACCATAGACTTTGGGATTAAATAATAAGTCCCCCTCTCCCTCCAATCTCTTCAACAGAGCTTCAACCTGGACATTCACGGAGGATCGGCTGTAACTAACAAGCAGAATCTCTTGGGCGTTATCGGCAACATTATATCCACTCACACGCCACTCAAGCGAAGTTACGACTCTCACTTGAAGGCCTTTGTGTGTGCAGCTCTCAAGTAAGTGGTAACCTCCATTTTCTATGAATACAAAATATGGCTGTTATTTATGATGTACTGAAGTATTGATCATATTAATTTGGAGTAAGAATTAACCCCTTCACTACGGGCAGTAGAAAACGCTCCTCGCGCCGTATCCGAGCTGCCGGCGCATGCCAAATTTTAAACGTCGCTACTGAATATGACAGTTTTAAGCCAAAACTTCAACATAATCATCATGTGTTATATATCAAAATATGCATAGTCAACCTCTTCCCCCTTACGCATGTGACAAGTTATTTACATGGGTTGGGAGGAAGATGGAAAGAGTGACCTTGGTGGGAGGCCTCACTCAGATGACCAAAGAAAACGATTGAAATAGTATGGTAAACTAATCATAATAAGTTTTATATTTTTACATAATGTTCCATAAATAAATAATAAAATGATTGCTAGCAGGGCCCATCAATGCCTCCCCTGGTATAAGCGAATCCCACTCTTATGTAATAATAATGAAAGTCAAGTAATATATCGTATCATATCCGACCTCTATTCTGAAAGATCTCGTACAGTATCCGGAAGAAAGAAAACTCAATTCCACCAGAACTGAGCCAGGACGCAGTATGCGCGTCTTCGGGTTTGACGCGAGCGCTGCGAGGACGCAGTATATGCGTCTTCGTGTTGAAGGGGTTAAATAGTATTTTCATTTCTTTATTTTCTTTTTTCTTTTCCTTTTGTTGATCATTTTAGATTTTTTTTCATCTACAATTGTCTCATCTTCCTTAAGATATTTATTTTAGAGATCAGAGGTCAGTACAGTTAGCACATCTAAAGTAATTGCAGTATCTGTCACTAAAAATAATCTTATTTAACCTGTTAACCCACTCTGGACGGGTGGTACAGTACTGTACCGCTCATTCAAAAGCCCAGTGGCCGGGCGGCACAGTATTGTGCCAGCCATTTAATTGATTTAGGCCTAATAATTCGAAAGCCCCGGCATTGTGACATTCAAGGCTAGAATGCCCCCGTCGTGAGTGGGTTAACACCAGATGATGTGATATCATTAGGTCTTCTTGCCGGGCACACGATATCACATCTTGGCTTTTTGTATGGCCAGCACACCAGATGATCGTATGCATAGCAGGTGGCTGCTGCCTCAGCGGGCAAATAGCCCAAGGCCCAAGGCTAGCACATTTCAAAATACCTCAGCATTATGTCCAATTGGAGCCAAAACCACCTTGTTGTTATCAGGTTAAATTAGCAACCTGCTGTTACTTTTTACATAAAAATATTTCCTTTTTTTCCTTTCAGCCAAAACAAATTGATTACATGGTTGAGGTTAATCTTCCGGACACAGTATTTAGCAGAGAACTACTATCAATCATGGAGTTATGTTGCTAAAACAGGTACTGAATTTTATCCTTAGGTTCTTCCATTTTTTTTCCTTTTCCCTTTCCCTGTCCCCTTCCTCCTCCACTTCCCCTGT
>BOPN01004289.1:105000-107500 GCA_017312705.2 Penaeus japonicus | reverse complement strand
CGAGAGGTGTCCCTTATGTGACAGTTGTTGACAGTACTCATATGCATGCAGCATTGCCTTTTGTATAGGTGAAGTGATTGTGGCATATCAATTATTGAAGGAAACATTGTTGTTTATGCATAATTAACTATGTAGATGAGGCTGTGAGTTTAGGAAAGTTTACACAACTGATATGTGGAATTATTATTTTTAGATCTATTTGGTCAACTGTTCTGTTGAATTATCTTTGAAGAAAGGGTGGATGTTATCCTTACTCTAACTCTTACAAACAAATACAGTTTCACATATTTGCATCTCATCCCTTTAGACATTATGAATATTGGAAAGCAGGTGAGGCAAAGCAAAATCATTATTTTCCCCAAGACTACTGTGGTTTTACAATAGTAAATGCAGAATAAGAGAATGGGCCTGGAAATAAATATTTAATGTACTCAGATGCAATTACATAAGAAAATGAAAGTGGAGAAAGAGGAATTTAGAGTAAATGCATTAGTTACTGTCATGCAAACGGAATAGCAGCTTAACACAATACACAAATATTGGTATGCATGACCTGATAGATGCTATTTCTAGGGCTATGCATTTAATCATAAGATAAAGGATTTTTTTTCCTAATAGTTCCATTTCCCAAGCAAGTAGGAATCCTCAGTCATCAAGCTGTGATTCAGGTACTTGGAAAAAACATACAAAGTTGAGTCTTTCATGATACAAAGTAACCTTGTTGTTCTCTATGATTTCCTGAATGTTTCAGTATTTGCTAAACTATGACAGAAGGGTATATCAAAGGGAAGGTACATAAACCGGATCTTGCATGTAATTGACATAACTCTTAAAAAGTGTATGGGCTCCTTTTTCTCTCTGATCCATCCAGACACATCCCACACCTCTTTATCTTTACTTTTCAGATCTCTCATTTGTACAAAATTAGTTATTTTTCTATTAGGCTGTCATAGGTCAATATTAATGATAGGATCAGTATGAAAAATTGTAGAAATCTAAATATTTGATAGTGAATATTGGACAAACATTTATTAATGTACATATGTACCTGAAAAAAGGCATATGTATTTCCAACAGAACAAAATGTTTCACATTTTATCAAATTTTCTCCAATCAGTATTGTGTTTCTTTGGTATCTATGCTATCAGAGCAGATATCTCATTACTTCAGTGTCCAACCACTCAGGCTAAAGTATTCAAAATTATATTTGAGAATAGATCACTGCTATTCTAAACTGTAAATGACAATGGCAGTGAAGAATGCCTTTACAAAAAAAAAAAAAATCTAAGTAGGTAAGGAATCAAAATTTGTTATTCTCATTGCCACTTCCTCTGAATAGCTTTTACCTTTCTTTGATAATAATTATTCTGAACCAACTATTGCTATCTGCATTATTCTCTAAGGTGGCAACCTACAGAATAGATGCTAAAGGTTTCGGTTGATAATTCTCTAAAGTGCCATTCAATTATCTCCTTAGGTTCACTAGAGTGTACCCATAAAGAAACATGTGTAACCTCTTCTTTTTTCCAGAATTTTCTTCTTCTTTCTCTTCATAAATACACTATATTTTTCATCAGATATATTCATCTCACTTGATGTCTAACTCTTATATTAGATAGACAGAATACCTTATTTTTGAATATATGGTATACAATCATTGCATACATTATCAGAATATTGATTCATGTGAATATTACATCATTTGCACATGTAGTACATATCAGCACATCATTCATATTCTAATGTTGCATCATAAAATCTCCAGTAAAGTCATTAATATCATGAAATGCAGGTTTGCATTTTTATCATTATTATATTATTATTATCATATTTATTATTATTGTAATCATTGTTATTATTATTATCATCATTGTCAACATAATTATTATGATTATTGATGATTAGTAATTAGTATTTTGTCTTCTGTATTTAATAATATTGCCATTTCATTAATTTGGTACAAATCATTTGATGTGGGACGAAGAGTATGAACAGTTGTCTTAACTCAAAGGCAGCTCTTTAATTAAACACACTTATAGATATATATATGGAAGTTAGAACAGCAGTCTCTACACTTCTCACACTGCCAACCTCTGTGGATCTGTTATTGGGTCAAGCTTCCAGAAAATTTATGAGAATGTACGCAGTAGAATTTTAAGGACTGTATATCAGGCATAAGTTACGAAAGTAATTTATTCAAATTGTTACGTTAAATTGCTTTGTATATTTTTTATTATTATTATTACACTTGAAGGAATGTTTGACTTTTCAGAGACATGTAATTCAGTAATTTTACGTTGTCAGTGCAGCTGACTCCTGTGTTTTCAAGAGTGATTTGATCTTGGGTTCCATTCATTTTTTGTAAGAGTTTTTACAGAGTAACCCATTGATGCCAGACTGATGCTTTATTCGTTATGGTTTTGTTTTATTTATATTATTATTATTATTATCATTATTATTGTCGTTGTTGTTGTTATCATTATTCTCACATATATTGTAC
>BOPN01004289.1:80000-90000 GCA_017312705.2 Penaeus japonicus | reverse complement strand
ACCAAGCCACCCTCACCTTCCTCCAGGAGACTGCAAGCTTCTGGATGGGCGGATGGGCGGCCCTGACTTCTGAAGAGAGGAAGTCCAAGATGGTGCTTCTTCTTGGCTTCCCTCTGATGTATGACGTTGAGGTCATCATCGTTCATCCCAAGGTGGCGGGAGCTTCCCGACTTTCTAAAGGGACGCACCCAACCAGGTAAGTCCTGGTCACTTTGAAGGGAGCCCCAGTTACGTCCTTTGGACCTTGGCAATTGGGGCTCCTACAGCCTCAGGACATATGTCCCAGCCCCGCTCCACTGCTTCACATGCCAGAAGTACAGACACCACCAGGCCACTTGCTCTGCAAAGCTAAAGTGTGGTGTCTGTAGTCAGGCACACAGCACCACTGCAAAGTGTCCCAACTGCCGCAAAAAGCACCACGCCTGGAGCCCCGGATGGGGAAGGAAGAGGCTCTTCGGCGGCAAGAGGTCGTTGCAAAACGACCAGACTTTGTTCCCGCCCCTCCAGACACTTATGTCTGAGGGCAGAACAAAGGGGTAAGGGCTCCCCCCCCCCTCTTAAGAGGAAGGAAGCACCGCCCAAAGCGAAACCACCACCAGACGCCTCCAATACAAAAGAGTTTCCAGCTCCGTAGGCTGTTCCAAGATGGAAACAAGAGCCGGAAGGGGTCTGGGAACAAACCAAAGTCTACCCCAAGAGCAGAGGGACCGACTCTGTTTACAGAGAAGGACTTGACGCTCCTGCTGACGACAGTCGTGACAGCAGTTGCGACAGCATTGGGTAGGACTAGTGAGGAGATGGAGAAGGCAGTCAAGGTCTCTACACCTACTCCAACTCAGGGCGAGACTCCTCTCCCCACAAACCCCAAGGGCGAGACTTGCAGCCAAGGCCACACTGGCAGAGCCTGCACTCAAACCCCAAAGGGTGAGGAAGCCACGACCATCCAGAGTGAAGGTCAAGGCGACCAGGGGTTCTCCACCTCCCAGGAGACCCAGCCCTTCTAATGGCTTGACCTGTCCTGACGACAGTGACGAGTCAAGGGAGGAAATCACCATCAGTGAGGAGCTCACCAAGGAGTTGTCAGACTCTGAAATGTCTGATGTTACCTACACTGGGGCGTCGGACACTGAGACCGATTATGTCGATGTCGTTGACAACACAGATTTAATGGACTCAGATTAGCACAATGGCTCCTAATCTAAGCATACTGCAGTGGAATATCAACAGCTTTTCCCAGAGGAACGCCCTTCTCCACGCAATCATGCGATCTCAGAACATTGACATTGTCATGCTCCAGGAGACTCTATCGGGGGACTCTGTTTGCTTCTCGGGATATCATCCCTTTGTGTAGCCCTGTACGCAAGGCACCAGAGGTTTGATTACCCTCGTGAAGTTGACTATCCCCTGCTCCTTGATTGCCGATCCCGTGGAGTGTGGAGAAGGTGTCAAACTCCTTGCCGTTGAGATCCATTTGGCCGGGGGTCCCCTCAAGCTGTAAAATGTGTATAGCAGGCCAAAATGTAGGAGCTTAGATATTAGTGAAGTCTGTGCTCAAAGGGGGAGACTTCAATGCCCACCACCCCATCCTGGATCCCACATGGAGCCGTGATGCGGCAGGCTGCTACATAGCCAAGATGCTTGAGTCATGCCCCGAGATTGCTCTTCTCAACAGCTAGGTGCCTACGCACTGCCACGAGTGATCACTATGGCATAGTCACCACTATCTTGGATGCTGGCCCGGCACCCGTGCCCCAGCACAATCCTCGATGGAAGGTGGACAGGGCCAACTGGAAAGCTTTCCAGGAGGCCCTGGCCAGGTGCCTCAGAACCAGTGACTTATCACTTAACGATAATGTGGATACACTTGAGGCCAGACTTGTTAATGCCATAGACGAGGCAGCCTTCAAAGATGCCTGGTACTACAATGATGAAATTAAGGAGGTCAACCACAGAATCAATATGAGAACCATGCTCTTTTGAGAGAGGCTCTCAGGGATGCTCAGGAAACTGCTAAGAGGGTAAAGCAGGAAAAGTGGCTGGAGTGGTGTGAGTCCTTTGGCCACCAAACCTCCCTTTCAGAGCCGTGGAACCGTATCAGACGGGCCACAAATCGCTCAGCCCCCAGAAAGATCCACTATGACCCGCGGTCAGAGGCGGAGAGACTGGTACTCAAGTTCTCTGCTAGAACAAGTAGCGTCGGCCTACCAGCAGAATTGAGGGCATGCCAAGTAGAACTGCTTCCAGGCAGGCATGCCCTCATCAGAGAAAAGGCGGTCGAGCCTGATGATGCAGACGCCATGTTCTCTCTGAGGGAATTACGGCGGACGTATAAGACTTGTTCGCGGTCAGCCCCAGGTTGTGATGGGATCTCCTACCCCACATTTCACCTAGGACATGAAGGTGAGCTGTATCTGTATCTCATCAACAAGTCCTGGGAGACTTCCTCACTACCACAGTGCTGGAAGAGGGCTGACATAGTTCCCATCCCTAAACCAAAGGAGCCGGGTTGGTACCGTCCATCTCTCTACTCAGCTGTCTGGGAAAGACGGCAGAGAGAATGGTACTGAACTGGCTCCAATGGAAGCTGGGACCTCCACATGAACACCTACATGGGTTCACAAGGGGTAAGAGCACTGCCCACAGCATGGCCACCTTACTGAGCACTGTCAGCAACAACAGTTCTGCCATTGTTTTCCTGGAGCTGGAGAAGGCTTTTGAACTGGCGAGCCCACTCGCCATTCAAGAGATCTTGATCCGCAAAGGAAATCAAAAGCAGACTGCTTGCCTGGATTAGTGACTATTTTTGGGACAGAACTGCCAGAGCCCGGCTCTGTTTAACACCCTCATGTTAAGCATCCTTGACATTCCTCTTCCAGCGGGGTGCAAAATCATTTCATATGCAGATGATCTGGCAATTATCTCTACTGGGAGATGAAATGAGAACCTAGTTAGAAAGACCCAGCATTGTCTGGCCCTAATGTCTGAGGAATGCAGAGTCCGGCTTAAGATCTCAGCAGCCAAATCGAAGGCAATACCATTGAAACACGATGTCCGCGACCAAAGACTGCGAGTCCAAGGGTTAGAGCTGAGTGGGTTCACGTCTTCCAATACCTGGGGGTATGGTTTGATAAGAACCTCACCTTCCGCACAGAGATTAAATACCTCCTAGAAAGGACCAAGGCAAGACTCTCTGTCATGAGAGCTCTGTCAGGGCGGCGCTTAGGGGCTGGGCACCGTGTACTAAGATTCTTCTATGTGCATGCTGTCCGTCCCATCGTGGACTACACCTCCATTGCCCTAATTACGGTCAAGCCTGGACTCAGGAAAAGGCTTGACATCATGCAAAACGAGGCTGCCAGGATTATCCTGGATGCTCCTAGGTGGGCTAAGGGCATCAACCTCCTTTTATAGGCCAATCTCTTCCCCCTGGACACCCGGATTGATCAGATGGCGGCTCAGTTCCTTGCCAAAGTCCTACAGTCCCCGACAGACTTGCAGCTAAGTCAGAAAGTGCAGCGTCGGCTTGCACAGAACCATGAACTCTTTACCAACAACACCTGGCTGTCTCATATAGCCAGGGTGCTGATACGCTTTGAGCTCAAGGAGACACTACTGGATAAGGGCATGGACCTCCCCCACCCTAACTATGTCACAGCCCTACCGTGGGCATGATCCTTGATAGAGTATTTTGTCATGAACCTGTCAAGGAGAAAGACACAGTACTCTCCATCTCTTTTGAAGGATGAGGCAGAGAGGAATATTGCAGCAATCACTCCTACTTCACGGATGGTTCTGTAGACCCCATAACCCGCACTGCAGGCGCCGGTTTTGCAGCAAGGGGCATAGTGAAAACTATGCGGGTATCCAACAATGCCTCCTCGCTCCAGGCAGAGTTAGTCGATATTATGGGAGCCCTAGCCCATGCAGCCCAGACAGACGGGCATGTTGTCATACATACAGACTCTAGGGCCGCCATTGACAGCCTGCAACAAAGCACACCCCTTGATAACGTTTATCTTCTGACCACGATTCTTACTATTGCTCTGAGAATCCTGGATCAGGGTAGACGCTGGATTCTAAGCCATGTTGGTATTAAAGGGAACAACTTAGCTGACAGGCTAGCAGAGGAAGGCAGGAATAAACCCTTGAGTGATCTTGTGGTGCATCCTGGCCGGGAACTGCTAAGGCGTAAAACGATGGCTGCAGGGCAGTTCGGTGCCCTGCAGTGACATAGAGAGGAAGCGAGATCCTCCCCCTCTGCCAGCTGGCACTCAAACGCCACAGGCTATGAGTCGCTGATACTCAATATCAATATCAAGGCGTGCCGAAGTCAGCCTTCACAGGCTGATATTAGGCTACCCTTGTGCGTGGCAAATCATACCCACCATTGGGCATGATGAGCGACGCCAAGGTAGAGCACTATCTGATGGAATGTGAGCACACTCGCTTCCTCAGGCAGGGACTAGAGACTACAGCCGCCGGGCTGGTTAGATGGCTATGCCCATCGCTTGCCCCCTGGCAACTGGAGCGCCTTCAGGCAATCCGACCGCCACGGTAAGCATTCAGTGATGATGATCAGATGAGTCAGCTCTTATAGCTGGCAGAGGCCAGGCTGCCTCGAGCATATAGCCCAGGCGAAGGGACGTCTTCACAAATCTCTGAACTGAACTATATATATATACATATATATATATATATATATATATATGTTGGTGAAAACATTCCCCAAAAAGTATGTCACAATGCATATATACTTTTTGACATTTTTATGAATTTTTAGGTGCAATTCTTTGTGTATTAGATAATTTAATGGGAAAACATGCCAAGCGATACATCCTAATGAAAATGGTTCATCACTGAGCCGGACTAAAACGAAAGATAGATCCATCACCTGCGAATGTCCCCGGTTCAGCGTGTCCTTCCCATGGGCCGTATGACGTCAGGTCAACATGGCTGAGTGCTGTAGAGTCAAAGTTGAACGTGCCTGCAGCTAGGGGTTCCGGCGAGAGGTGGTGGATTTTGAGTGTAACTAACTTCTTCAAGTCGAAAAAGGCAAAGGGTTCAACCAAAACATTTCCCAACTCGAGTCTCTGAAAAGGAAAAGAAAATGTGAAAATTAAGTTCTCGTGAACTTAGACCACAAAAAAGAATATTAAGACTTGTTATCAAAAGACATTCACATTTTACCCTCACCCAAATGTCCTTCATCTGTCCGAACGCGGTTCTCCGGACTACAAACTGTTTTCCTGGCTGGTTTATGTGGAGCATCCCAAGTTTGCGGGCGGTTAGTTGAGGCATTTCCGATAAACTGTTATAATACATATTCAAGACCATAAGAGATTCACTCGAAGCCCCGAGAAAATCATCCACTTGGACAAGGTTTGGGCAACCAATTATCTCAATCTTATCGAATCTGAGATTGCCAAGGAGTCCGACTGGTAGACGCTGTATGGCAGGGTTGCTGTTGATGGACAGTTCTGTGAACTTTAGGGTTACATTTTGACCCAACTGTGTAAAGTAATTCTGCATTTGATAGATATCGGTGGGACCAGAACAGACGACTTTAAGTGAGACATGCAAAAAACAGTAAGTTTTCTGCCCTGCAGCCTGGTGGTAGCTGCATGCAAGCAACACAGCCGATGTGAAAAAGTGTAAAAAATTCTTCGAGAACATCTTGGCGGTGTCGAACCCTCAGCGCGTCTAGAACATCGCTGTCGAGACTTTATATACACAAGGCATGACGCACGAATTTATCAGGCGCTTTTTCTTTTGATTTATCATCATATCCGGGAATACTCTAAGCTCAGATAACGGAGTATCAAGAAGTCAGAATGCAATATACACTGCCATGCAGGGAGGGGCGAGAAGGGGATAGAGGAAGAAATGGGACAGAAATATAAGGTACAGAGAGAGAGGATGGGGTTCATACATTGCATTACCCAGCTCACTAGCTGGGGGACTGGAAAATAAATGTAAGATGAGTTGATAGTTGTCCGTACGGACAGACGACCATCCAAGGATAGTTCATCATTTTGAGCCGCCGAAAAAACGGTAGTCTTGAATTTCTGTTCAGAAAGTCGATCGGGCTTAAGGTTTAGATGCGCAAGAACATGTCACCGAAAATGATAGTCCCAGTGGATTACGATGTTTCATATAATTTTTATCGCTAATATATTTACTTTTATTTTAAACCATTATAATCCGCACACACACACAACGACAAACATATATGCAGCGTCACAGTCTTGAAATCATTTCAACTTCATGGGCACTGTCGGGCGTACGACAGCGAAAGTGTCGTACCGCTCGAACAAAACCAGCCGTCCCGCTCACAGAGCGACCCGTGCATCTGTGGCGCGCCTTTGAAAAACAATATTTTTAGTTATTTGCTTCTTCTGATGAAAAACACTTTTGAGTTCATAAGACACAACATATACATTTCTTGTTTGCTTTAAGTAATTCATATCGGCATGTGAATCTGAATATGTAACATCATTGTACTTTAAGCATGGAAAATGTTTATTTCTTAAAAAAAAAAAAAAAAAAATAGTTGTGCAGATTATTCGGCGATGGTTCGCGCATGCGTGTTGGCGCTCCTATTGGATAGGTTGGTACGCGTGGACGGGTGGAGCTCTTTGGCAATAGAACTTGAAATATGGCAGCAAATTATTGCGAGTTTTTTGCAATTATTGCAGATAAGGCCTATAATACACACACATACATACACACAAAAATGCACACAAACACATTTATATATATATACATATATATTTACATATTTGCTCAACTGGGGTTCAACTGTTGAACATGACTTTAGTCTTTTTCATGTTCATTTTAAGGCAAATCTTCAGACTTTCCTTGTTCAAATCGCTTAGTAATTGTTGAAATTCATTTGCTGACTCGCCGAAAAGAACGATGTCATCTGCAAATCTTAGATTGCCTAAGTGTTCATCCCCTATTTTAATCTCTTCTTCCTTCCAATTTTACTTCTTGAATACTTCCTCTAAGCAAGCTGTAAACAGCTTTGTTGAGATGGCATCGTCCTGCCTAACACCCTTTTTATTGGTATTCTATCGGTTTCTTTTGATGATCACTGTAACATCTATATATATATATATATCCTCTAATAATCTACAATATATTTCCTCTACTCCTTGTTTACGAATTGCATCTAGCACTGCAGATATCTGTACCGACTCGAATGCCTTTCGCAATCTACGAATGCCATACACAGGGGCTTTCTATATCCGTTTGTTGTCCCTCTTATTTGGGTTAGTGTGTGGATATGGTCTGTAGTTGAGAATCCGCTGCGGAAGCCTGCTTGATTTTTGTGAAAGGAGGCTAATTCTTTAAATCTTTTGTGTCCCCCTTTGTGTATGAAAATTATTATTGCGTTTCTGCAGGGTTTCGGAGTTTTACCGACGCTTAGGAATTTGTTAAAAAGATTGGCCAGTTTTACTACCGCAATCTCTCCTGCATCTTGAATAAGATCTACACTAATGCCATTTTCTCCTGGTGGTTTTCTTCTTTTCATGCCTTTTAGTGCCCTTTTTACTTCCTCTACCATAATATTTGGAACGTCTCCAATTGTTGTGTTTGTCTCCATACGTGGTTGATCGTTTGAGTGGTCTAAGTCGCAATAGAAGTCTTCTATTACTTTGATCATTTCATTTTTATTGTATGTAATTAGATTGACGAGAGGCTTCTGTATGAGTTTATTTCGTTCCCTTCTGAGCTGTAATTTAACTCGACTTGTGACCAGTCTATGGTCGCTACCGACATTTACTTTATTGTACAATGTCGCGCCTATTGGTGATTATGAAGTCAATTTCGTTTTTAATGCCGTATGGCGATTTCCATGTCCATATCCTCCCGGGTCTCTTTTCGAAGAATGTATTCATCATTTTAAGGAATCGAGCTTCAACGAATTCTATTAGCCTTTGCACTCTCTCATTTCTGGTGCATATTCCTTGTTTCCTAACCAAGGTTTCCACATCTTCCTTTTTTCCTATCTTGGCATTAAAATCCACCATAATCACGGTATAATGGGTTTTTGCTCTATCGGTAGCTACTTGCACATCTTCATAGAAGCTCTCTATCTCCTCATCACTATGATTCCCGGTAGGAGCGTATACTTGGATAATTTTTAATATTCTAATATTCTTTTCGATGCATTTGTGAACTAAGAAACCTACTCCTAATTCTTGTTTCCTATCCAGGGGCTTACATCTCCAATATAATGTGTCCATCATTTAGTAATTTTAGTTCTTCGCCTAAATATAAAAACAAATACAGTTCGAGGTACTAGAAGCAGTAAACGAGTATGTATACCTAGGGCAAATCCAGACGAATACATCCTCCGAAGCCGAGATAAAACGGCGAATCAGGCTAGGTTGGAGTGCTTTCGGTGCACAAAGTAATATATTACGAGGTCGTCTCCCACTATGTCTAAAGAGAAAGGTTTTTGATAAATGTGTCCTCCCCGTCATAGCATATGGATCAGAAACATGGACTACGACCAAAGTACCAGAGAGGAAATTAGTAAGTGCTTGAAGAGGAATGGAAAGGCTTATCCTAGGAGTTAGATTAAGAGGCAGGAAAAGAGCCACATGGATCAGGCAACAAACAAAAGTAGAGGAAGAAAAAGTGGCAGTTGGCAGGACATATATATATGGGAGACAGGACAACAGGTGAACAAAAAAAACTGAATGGGATCTACAAGACACAAAGAGACCCAGGACAAGACCAATGACAAGATGGCGGGATAAAACAGCGAATTTCGCAGGAGTAAACTAGAATCAGAGGACACAAGACCAAAATGACTGGAAAAGATTGAGAGAGGCCTACGTCCTGCAGTGTATATATATATATGTGTGTGTGTGTGTGTACACACGCCCATATATATATATAAAAAAAAATATATATATATATATATATATATATATATATATATATATATATACCCACCCATATATTTATATATACATATACATGTATATATACATATATTCAGAGAAGCAAAGAGAACAAAAAAAAATACTTGTGCCATGCCTTTTATGTTATCAATCTAACAATCAACACACAATACATTATATAATAATGTAAAGGACGAAGAGGAGGATTCTTTTGAACTTAAAGGACGATAGAAGCGATTTTAAGACTTATGTTATCATAAAACGGTATACATATGTTCATCAGGTTTTAGTATCAGTAATACTAGTAATAACGTAATATGTATATATGTATGTGCACACACACATATATATATGTGTATTTGTGTTGCGTGTGTGTGTGTGTGTGTATACATATACATATATACATACACACACACACATAAAGATATTTAAAATGTTTGTTCTGTAAAAACGCTTATTTATGCTTTCTCATAGATTCTTTGTTACCCTCCTCCCCCAAAAAACCCTCCTCGATTTTAATACAAGAATCATAGTTTAAAAAGGAGGGTCATGCCGCCGCTGTCTATTGTGTGACAAAGAATCAGACATTAATGTAGGTCGTAATGATTTTATTTCTCAAAGTTTATGTGAAATAGGAAATGACGCGGGAGGAACCATAGCTTCCTCGTCCTGACTCCAGATTCAGCATTGGGAACCGCCCTTCACCGTAAGATATATGTATATAATGATACGTATTATCTATTCGTCATGTGGAGAAGACCGTTCAGAGTCGAATTATGTTAATCAAGAAGCAATAAAAGTCTGGAGAAGCACTTTCAAAATCCTGTACACATTTCCTGTAGATGGCTAAGGAGTCGCATACATCGAATTCGAATCATGCAAATCAAACATATGTCCTAAATCTTTCAGAAACGAATCTCTAGAAGCCCTTTTAAAAATCCATGATACATTTTGTTCGAGCTGACTGCAAGGGAGGAAAGCCTTAGGCAGAGCAGATGGCGCCACAGTCCTTGAATTCAGCCTCGTCAACTTCTTGTAGCGAGACATAAGAAGTCTCATTGCCGCATCGGATGGTCGTACGGGGC
>BOPN01004289.1:72500-75000 GCA_017312705.2 Penaeus japonicus | reverse complement strand
TAAGTTGTTAATCCCAGAACGTTCAAGAATGAGCACATATGCACGCATTTCTCTTTTTTTTTACACGAACACTTGTGACAATGGCAAATATCTAGTTACAACAGCAGAAAAAAACATAAACTATTGAAAGATGAGTTAATGGTTGTTTGTACGAATAGATGACCATCACGATCATACAAAAAAAAGGGTGAAAGCCTTGAATTTTTGTTCAAAAAGTCGATCGGGTTAATTCTAGATGTGCAAGAACATGTCAACGAAAATAATAGTTCCAGTGGATTACGATATTTGATATCATTCTTAGAGCGTTTATCAGTCTTATCGCCATATCTTTATTTTAATTTTAATCCGTTTTATATCGCCTTTAACTCTGAAAAGCGATGTGAAATCCCCCATCTCTCTCTGTAAATACACTTATATTTATATATATATAAATATATATATGTATATATATATATATATGTATGTATGTATATATGTATGCGTGTATATGTATATATTTACATATATATGTATATGTATATATATTTATATATATGTATATATATGTATATATATATATTCATATATATATTTATATATATATATATATATATATATATTTCTGTGTGTGTATACATATATATAAATACATATATATATATATATACATATATATATATATATATATATATATATATATATATATATATATATATATATATATATATATATATATATATATATATATATATATATATATATATATATATGTATGTATATATATATATACTTATTTATTAACCCACAGCTTGACGACGGGCGTCCTGACGTACATGACGTTCGGTGATTTTGGATCACTGTGCTATTTTATTTTACTATGAAAAAGGAATGAGTGATGATGGCTACTGCAGTCATAATTACTATAATTACCGTAATACCGTGCTAGCTTAACGTCCAAAACCCAGATGGCAACTACTTTTCCTAGCACCAGCAAGAGAGAGCCTTGAATGGCACCCATCCACGGTCTCTAGCAAGCACTATCTTTATAGAGCGATGACACACACTAAGTTAACGAACCTAGCTCAAAAAGTACCGCCGATGCAAGCGATGTAGCCAGAACGGGAAGAGGAAGATGACTCAATCCATACCCAGTGTCTAAAATGTACTCCTGTGCCAATATGGATGCCTTTTACTGTGGCACTCACAGTCACAAGCACAGGTTTCATTCCTCTTCCTTACCTCTTCTATTTATCTTTATTGTAGGTGGTTATATGTTTCGTATTCGTTCATGACAGCACAAAAATACGAAAAAAATATAGTTGCCTTTTGTCCTCCCATAAAACAGCAATACTTCTATCACACTGAGTATAAAGAAAATAATGAGCTAATATGGATAATATACTACAATTTTAGTCTACTGCAGCACTGGTAGAGCCTGTCATATGGCATATATAAGTCTCTAAACTCAATAAAACACACAAAAAAACAAAACACAAAAAACGCTCTAGTTTTTCAATGAATGACTGAAAGAGAGTGGGAATGTTCAAATTATAATGCTTCAAGCAGTCTCTCTTTAAAATAAAACTTATCCCGGAGGCTGGGCAAGCATATTTATCCCCGTCTGCAATGGGTTAATATGCATGCATATATGTATGTGTGTATATATATATATATAAATATATATATATATATATATATATAGAGAGAGAGAGAGAGAGAGAGAGAGAGACAGAAAGAGAAAAAACAAGAGAGAGAGAGAGGGGGGAGATACATACATCAAGGCCCGTATATTTCCCCCTTCAATCCTTATCTATCTCTCTTACTCCTTCCTTCAAGCGAGGTCACTCCTCATTCTATCGTTCCCTCGAATGCAAATCAAAAAGCTTGACCTTTAACCCCGTTCTCACCTCGACGCGTCCATTCGCCTTTATATATGCGAGTCCGTTATAACCGTTATGCAAGTCCGTTATAACCGTTATATATGCGAGTCCGTTATAACCGTTATCGGTGTGTAATCCCGTTTTGTTGCTCTAACCGCTCATTCGCTTGTTAAGGTTCTCGTTGAGGTCAGTGAAAATGGGTCGTTTGGAATAGCCATCTCGTGTTAATGTTCAGTGTCGTTCCTTTTGCTTTTCTTCTGTACTTTCATTTAGGTTATGTCTCTTATTAGTCTTTGTATCGTCATCATCACTATTATTGTTGTTGTTGCAAATGCAGTTGATCCTTTTATTGTTATCATTTCTATAATTATTCGTACTATTATCATTATCATCATCATTATTACAATCGTCATTGTTGTCATTACCACTGTTATCATTATCATTATTATCATCATTATCATTATTATCATTATCATTATTATTCTCGTTATCATTATCATTATTGGTATCTTTCCATTCATTGTCATTGTAATTGCTTCTTCCTCCTCCTCCTGTTCCTCTTCCTACTATTTTTTTCTCATTTTCTTTTTCTTCCTCCTCATCTTATACTTCTTACCATTAATACTATTGCTACTTCTTCT
>BOPN01004289.1:45000-50000 GCA_017312705.2 Penaeus japonicus | reverse complement strand
TGATGATAATGCTAATGATAATTATCATAATAACAATGATACGAATAATGTGATAATGATAGTGGTAATGATAATGATAATGATGGCAATAATGGTAATGACAATGTTGATAACAGTAATAGCAATAACAATGGTAATTATGATAATAACGATAATAATGATTATTATTATAAAATGATAGTGATAATAAAATTATTATCATAGAATAATACTGATAATCACAATGATGACAATAATAATGATAACAATGATAATAACAATGATAATAGTAATAGTAATTATAACAGTAATAATAATAATGATGATAATAATAATAATAGTTATGATAACGATAATAATAATAATGATAATGATGATAACAATGATAATAAGGATAATGATGATAAAGTATTGATAACGATGATAATAACAATGATAGTAATAATGGTAGTGGGAATAACAATAATAAGAACCATGACTATAATAATCATAATGATAACAAGGATAATGATGATGGTGGTTAAGATATTAAGATAATAATGATAACAAAACACAAAAACATTGATATTAATGACAGTTATTATAGTGATGATGAAGATGAGAAAGATAAGAGTAATCATGATAATATTGATTATCGTCTTAACTATAAACTTTAAATGGATAAGGAAAACAAAGACAAACAAACTAACAAAGACATCAAGCAAGAAAGCAGAAAAAGAGAAGAAAGAAAAACAAAGCATAGAATGATGATAAAATGATAAAACCAAAAGTAGAGAAAAAAATGTAATTATCAAATTAAATCGGATTATTTAAGAATATAACCAAAATCATAAAGGGAATGAAAGAAAGAGAGATATGACCAGACTCCGAGCCACGAGGTCACGTGACAGACCTCTCACCTGGCCTGAGAAAGAGAGAGTATATAAGGCAAAGCGAACTTCACGACCACTATCACTTTCCCGCCATGGTCGTTCAGGTGAACATACCCTCTCAGTCTCTTATCTCATTCCCACCTTTCCCCCTAAGCTTACTGCTCCTTTCCCTCTTTATCCTCTCTCTCTTCCCCTCACCTCCTTTCCACGCTATCTTTCATTTCCTTCCCACGTTCTCCCCTCGTATCCCTTCCACACCCTTCTTCTCTCTTCCCTTCTATCTGTCTTGACTTGACTTTTTTCTGTGTTGCTTCTTTAAAAAGTTGTTTGTGAAAGAATAGAAAAAAATTGGAAAATATGGAAGGCTACGCGACTGCATTATAGCATGACACAACCGTCTCTGTTGTGCAAAAGACGGATGGCTACCGAGCAGAAATAGCGTCGTAACACTGGGGAAGTGTGACATTCAATGATGAATTGTTGACAGATCGATTTGCTACTCGAGTGAATATCTGCAACGCTATTTGGTGATATATCAGTGTGCTGATATTCCTGTATCTTATGACATTTTGCATTTTATCAATATTGCAGTGATGGAGTGGTATAAACACTAATGATGATACTAAAGGCGTTATCATCTGAAATATTAATTTATAATATCTGGTTATTGAGCTGTAGAATACTCTGAGACTACATTTTGGATCAGTTATCAAATTCAGATATATTTTTATATTCACGCTTGTTGTAAAAAGATATATTCCGTTAATCTAATAAAGTAGGACAAATTCATTTGTATTTCAAATAACTCTAAAGCTTTTTTGTGTTAGCACATCTGTTCATAAATGACTTAGATCAGGTAAAGCAATCGAATCTCGTATTCCTCTGCAACCTTTCACGGTGGAGCATAATCCATCTGATGTTCATGTTCACCCGTAGCCGGCTTCTTTTCAGTTCCTGCTCGTGGTAGCAGCCGCGACCGGATCATCGGCTGCCGCCCTCGACTCCCCGGATTATGCTGACCCGAATCCGTCCTACGCTGTGACATGGGAGGTCAAGAACGCGCCGACTTTTGACGAAAAGTCCCAGCAGGAGACCCTGAGAGATGGAACAGTCGAGGGCCAGTATTCGTACCTGAGACCCGACGGCAAACTGCAGGTGGTCACTTACAGAGCCAACGATGACATCGGCTTTGTTGTTGATATCGACGTCCGGGATGTCATGGCGCCCTTCGGAGACGCGGGTCGGCCGGCCTCGTCGGCGCTGAATTCGGCTGCTGGAAAGACCCTTGGACGTCCGAGCACGACGTCGGCTCAGCGCGGAGGGCAGTCTTCGTTTTCCTCGACCGGGAAGAGTCTCCTTCGAGGATCGTCTTTCCCTTCGTCTAACGGCCAAAGGCAAGGCGAATCTTCCTCTTCCTACAGAGCATCTCAAGGGCGAGGGCGAACCTTCTCATCCCCTCCAGTCAACAACATTAACAGGGGAGCATCCTCCCAAAGGATCGGATCCCCCCATACTCAACCCAGGGCTGCGCCTAAACTCCAGCCTACCTTTGTCCGCCCATTCACAACTTTTGTCAACAGACCTCGAACCACACGTCCACCCCCTCCTCCAACCACCACCACTACAACAACCACAACAACTACTACTACTCCACCCCCACCACCACCTCCTCCCCCGCCACCGCCATCTGTAGCCCCACCACGAGGCTACAGACAATCCTCCGGACGTGGGCGTGGCCGGACTACTGGTGTGGCTCACGTGACTTTCAACTCCCCCACCCATCAGTACTCCTACCCGCTTGTGGTGAGTTGAGAACACCCGCAACCCCGTTACGCTTCACCCACCGTCAGTCAGGTAACTGAGAGTCACTTGATGCGTAGTTCTCTACTTTACCTGTATGTCACCTGCAGATAGTACTAAACGCTAATCGCGCTCTTTTCATATGGTAACATATAAGAACGATTGTATAACCTGTCACATGAACACCACACATCGCACATGCGCTGAACAAAATGTGCAAGCCCTATGATCATGATACTGTCATTCATGGTATGCTAGCTTTAGTTCTGGATCAGCTGTTGATTCCTTGTTCAAACTGTTTTTTGGAATGTATTTTTAACATTAAATACAGTTAAACCAAATGTTGGTGTTTTCATTCACATGGCTCATTTTTAATGTAGGAATCATACATGGATGCTTGACGATTGTTCAATGTTGAGTATGGTCTTTACATCAACCCTTTTTGTTTCCGACCTTGGTTTTTGCCTGTATATTAGATTCCTTTACAACTGCTTTGCAATTTCTTTAATATTTTGACGAAAAGCTCTTGGAAATTGCTTAGGTTTCACCAACAACATATATTTAATAATAATTACACATGATATGACTCCTCACAAAAATAGCAAGTATTCGGAGTTAAAAACAACTTGACAGAGCACTTTCCGTGTGAATCAAAAGTGCTCTGTTTCTTCCGATTGAACAAATTATTAACTCACTAATTAGATCATATAAAACAGCAGATTGAAAAGACTACGGAAATAACATACTTAAATAAGTAATTGTAGAAAGTATTTTGAGACTACTATTTCATTGAAAACATATAATTTGACGAATATTCCCATATGATTTGATATAATTTCATAACTATGTGTGCTCAAAGGTACTAAAGTTAAATCACTTCGTCTTCCAATCTGGCCCTCGAAAATAACGACTGCTTATGCGTAATTGAAAAAAAATCACAAATATTTCGGCTAAGTCGTACACAGCTGCGGGAGGACGCCGCCTGACCAGACGTCTACTAACGCTTGACATGGTCGGATATCGTCAGGGTCGGCAGGCGTTGTCATAAGTCGACTGCTAAACTTTTTTAGGAATAACAATTTTCAAAAAAATACCGTCGGTAATATGCTTTGGAAAAGACTCTCCGAACAACGAAGTGTCCATTCACCTGTAAGAATTGGTCGGCGACTAACTTGAATCGACTATGGGGCCAGATGGCACAGCATTAGTCTTTTTTTTTCAAATCTGCGTGTTATATTCGTTTTTCAAGTATCTGAATTTTTTCTGTCAACATCAGGCCAGAAAGTGGGAGATCGCTATGGACGCATTTTTAAATTAATTTTCGTCCCTTATCCATCATCGTGATCACTACCTCGTTGAACTTGCTCTAGTCCCTTTGACCGACCAACCAGCGTCAGCAGTTGGCGTCCTGACGACGGCGGTCGGAGGTCAAATCCAGCTGGATGAGAACGAACGTCACGCGTGACCAAAATTTATCTGTAAATCTTGGTCCCGATGACGTCGGGGCCGACCTTTGCCAGACGTCAGCAGCTGACGTCCTGCCGAACTTGGCTGGACATCAGTGCTAGCTGGGTGCCCTCAAAATCTCGACGCGTCCCTCCGTTTTGGGAACCTTGAAGGGTTACTTCAGCGATGCAATACGAAAAGTCTGCGAAATAAAGACAAAATGTCCCTTAAACCAATCTCATGAATTCATTGCGGATCCTGAAATCCTCTTTTTGAGAACCTTGTGGTTAATGGGCTATTCATCTAACCCATTGGTCTATTTTTAAATCCTGTAAGCTTTGAATTATTCAATAATACAATCAATATCCGGTTAGTGATGCAAAGGGTTAAACGACTACGTCCCTAAGGAGCTGTATTGTGAAAATCAAAATGAGATGACTGACTTTGAACACATACAATGTGTTAAAAAGCGGTTTTTTTGTTAGATGGATAGGACACATGCAAAACTGCCCGCTTGAATAAGACTACGAATGGAAGTACCGTTTACCATCATGTGTTAAGCTTGACAAAATCGCCATGAAAGTAAATATCCAGACCACGTCCTAACGTACAAGCTTTGCTCACATACTAAACTTTGCTAATACTAGGCTTTGTTCGTGGTCTCCATTTTTCAAGTCATATAAAAGTTTGCCGAGCAAAGATCCTCCCCCGTCTGTTGGCGGCATGAAACAATTATTTTTGTTTATTTTGAGGTACCCAGTAGGCGGGGGGAAAGTTCATAAATAAATGAATCAGTACATTTTTAAAAATCAGATCTACACCTTACTTGTGTATTCTCCAATTGCCTATGTTCTTACCCCAATTTAAAATTAGCAATTTCCACTGGATATAAAATAAGATTGC
>BOPN01004289.1:25000-30000 GCA_017312705.2 Penaeus japonicus | reverse complement strand
AACAACCATCCTCTTACACATGCTTGAATCCTAGTTGAAGCTCTCTGCTGTTGGGAGATTGCCTTGCGCACCATCATGCCACGAGATAATGCCTGTAGTCTGATTATTGAATTTCTCACTAAACAATATCTCTTTCTTTCATCCCTAGCCAGCCGAACTGCTTTCCACCACCTCTGCAGTGTGATTACTGCCTGGACCTTCTGGAAATACTCTTGACGGACACGCCAGCCTCTAAAGGAAGCTGCAATTTTGACCTGTGCCTTTCTTTGTACTTCAATGGCTTGTCTCACTTTCATTCCTCTGTAGGCAGCTTGTAGTGTTAGTGTTGCCCTTTGAATTCTCATGTATTCCTCTTGTACTCTTTGTCTCTCCTTCAGCAGCACCCACCATCTTTGGATCTTAATAACACTCTGCCTTTCTTTCAGATATTTTCGTCTCTGGAGATAGCCTCGGTACTGAGCCTGCAAGAGTGTGGTAGCCTTATTTTTCCTCTCATTCTCCCTTCTCTTCAAAAATCCTCGCACTGCCGACTGGATAACAATAGCAGCTTTCTTCTTGTTAATATAATCTTTGCGAATTGCAGCACCCAACTGAACATTGCGCCACCATCTTTGCATCTGCATTGTGCAATTGCGCATCTTCTGATATCTCCTATACTCAACAAACAATCGAACATGAGACTGAATGACAGTTGCTGCAACATGTTGTTGTTGAAGCTTCTGTCGCACAAGTCTCCCCCTCCAGATAGCCTGAATTCGGACAAGAGCTCCTCGCACAGTATGATAACGTTCACGTTCTTCTTTCATTAATAAAGTTGCCCGCCAGTACATTTGTATCTTTTCAACTGCTTTCACACTCTTCATGTATTGTTGCCGTGCCAGCCATGTCCGGATCCTTGCTTGTATCTTTGTAGCAGCTTCCTGTTTTCTAATTAGGTCTCTCCTTACTAAAAATCCACGCACAGCTGACTGAATGATTATTGCAGCAGAGCGTTTCGTCTTGTATAGCTGGCAAATTTCCTGTGTCAACATATATCTACGATAACACCTCTGGATGAAAGTGGCAGCTTCCACTTGACGCAGGTACTGCTTCCTTACTTGATGTCTTCGAATGCATGCCTGTAGAATAATGGCTGCAGCATGTTCCTTCTTCAAAGCTTGTCTAGCAAGGAATCCTCTCACAGCTGCTTGTGATTTAACCACACATTTCTTCTCATACAAGTATTCTTGTCTTATCCTTTTGCCAACAAAATATGCCTGGAAATACTTCTGAATGGTGATTGCTGCATGTCTCTGACTCAAATACAGCTTCCTCTGCTGCCATCCTCGGAAATACGATTGAATGCATAGGGCTGCATTTGCCTGTTCACTTAGCAATTTTCTAGCAAGATAACCTCTGATGCTGGCCTGAAGTATACAGGCAGCAGTAATGGTCTTCTTGTACTCTGCTACAGCCAACTTGGTTAAGCAATGACTTCTATAAGCTTTTTGGAGAGTAACTGCGGCAGCTCTTTGTGTTGCATAATTATTCCGCTGGACTTGCATCCTCCAGAAGGCTTGGATGACCACAGCAGCACCTGATCTTTTCTTCATTTCCTTCCTGACAAGATAACCCCTCACCAGAGCTTGTATAGACACTATTCTCTCTCTCATCTCCAGGAAATGGTGGCGTATACTGTTGCCCAACACTTTGTTTCTATAGTATTTTTGGATAGTCAAAACTGCAGCCTGCTTCTTCTTATAGGACAGGTATTCCTTCCTTCCCCTGAATTTTGCTTGCAGGATGGTTGCTGCCCTTTGTCTCTCTCTGAGGTGCTTCCTGGCTAGGTAACCTTTCGTGGCAGCTTGTAGGACAATCACTGCATTTTGAGTTGTTTTGTACTCGTCCTGAACCTGTTTCCCCAGCTTATATGAACGATAGTAACGCTGGATGCTGAGTGTAGCCCTCTTCTTGTCCAGGTATTCTTTGTGGGCCAGCTGGCAGCGGAACCAAGACTGGATTCTGATGCAGGCAGCCCGTTCCAGATTGTAATCTCGGTGCTGGAGCCATCCTCGGACCTGGAAAGAAATGGAAGAAATATTCAAAGTATTCAGTATCTGAATTTATTTTGTTCAAAACACAAGTTAGTTATTTCTTCAGTTGTTTAACTAAAATACCATACCAAATGCTAACTAGTATCAGTTTGCTAATATATGACATATAGACATAGATCATACCATCTAGAAAATAAAAGGAAACTCATCTTAAGATGCCCAGCCAAGGCTGAAAATCTTAAGTTGTGTTTCATTTTGGAAAGATAAATATTTGTCATGAAAGAAATATATCATTTTATAGTTTTGAAAACATTATATATTTTTCTGGTTAGTAAATTAAAGGCTGTATTTATTTTATGCATTAGTGCTCTTATAACAGTGCATACTCAAATATTTCTCTACTAACCTAAAATGTACAGTATTTTTTAATAAATTCTAACAAAAGCATTTTTTTTTCTTCTTTTTTTTTTTTGCCAAATACAGACTACCTACATGAATAATCACTTGGAAAAAAAAAACATGTTCACCATTTCAAAAATATTAATGTGATAACAAGAAAAATGTCTTGTATTAACCCATTCGCGCCAGATGACGTGTTGACACGTTTCATGTTTTTTGCGTCAGATGCCGGCGTTCGAAAACCCCGGCATTACGACCATGCAAAGCCAGAATCGCCCCAGCGTGAATGGGTAAATTTCTGATACAAATATTGACAAAATATAACATTTATGAATTTCATTTTTGTTAACTACAATAAAATAAAGCATGCCCATGCTAAAACATACACAATATACAAGCACTACTTGGTACATACCGTCGCTTGGATGAGTACTGCTGCTTTTTTCCTGGCTGCAAACAAGTCACGGTCAGCCTTCATGGCCAGATATGCTCGAGCGTGTTTCTGAAGAACCAAAGCAGCAGATCTCTGGCGTTGATATTGTGTCTGCTGCTTGCGCATTCTGTACTTGGATTGTAATTTAATGGAGGCAGTCTTCAAGGTTTGGAACTCGCTTCGTGCCTTTTTCCCTGAAATAATGGCTCGGTAATGCTGTTGAATCACCAAGGCAGCTCTTTGTTTCATGGCATAGTGTCTCTTGGCTTTAATCATTCTTATCCAAGCCTGAATGGCAATACTAGCTTTCTTTCTTCTCTGATAATCATTATAGGCTTCACGACCAAGTTGCTGAGCTCTGTAGTGCTGTTGGATTGTGATTGCAGCATGACGCTTCTGAGAATAATTGCTTCTTGCTTTATACATTCTCCAGTAACTTTGTATCTTAATGCTTGCTTTCCTCTTGGTTATATACTGATAGTGGTCATCTTTCCCGAGTCTGTAAGCTTTGTAAGCATTCTGAATCAAAACTGCAGCTTCTTTCTTTTGTTGGTAAAGTCTCTGTTCCCGCTTCATTCGATACATACTCTGGATCATAATACTGGCTGCTCTCTTCTTCTGCAAGTTTTGTCTCACTTGGAACCCTCTGATATGTGATTGCAGTGTAACAGTAGCCTGCTTCAGTTCCTGGTATTCTCGCTGTACCTTTTTTGCCTCCAACCATGCTCGGGTGTATCTCTGAATGACTTTAACATTCTTTTTCAGATTCTGGTACTTCTTGAAGGCAATAAAACCTCTTACATACTTCTGAATGGTGACTGCAGAACTATATTTAACAAGATACTGTTTTCTGCTATAGTACATCCTCACACATGACTGAATCTTGACAGTAGCAGATCTCAAAGTATTATAGGCATTCAGATGCTCTTCCATTTGTTTCTTTGCCTGATATCTCTGCTGGATAATTACAGCAGCAGCTCTTAGCTTCTTGTACTGTTTGTATTTTAGCCAACCTCGAACAGCAGCTTGAGCCTTTATGACAGACCTTACTGTTTTTAAGTAACATTTCCTCTCCTGATATGCTCTGAAGGTAGACTGGATGATAATTGCACTAGACTTCAACTGCTTGTATCTTCCATTCTCTAGCTTCATAGCCTTTGTTGCTATGTACCACCTCTGAATTGAAACTGCAGCATTTACCATATTCTTATGTTGACTCCTTACCTTCCAGCCTCTAAAGAATGCCTGAATAACTAGAGCAGATCTCTTTACAAGCAAGAATTCATCACGAACCACTTTTCCTCTCCAAGTGGCCTGAACAACAAGAGCAGAAGTCTTTAAACTCTGATAATATACTTGATCTTGTTTCATTAAGAGCCATGCTCTTACATGTGCCTGTAATGATATTACAGCAATCCTACTCTTTATGTAACTCTGCCTTTCCTTCCACATGCGATAATTGGCCTGAAGACAAACTACTGCTTTCCGCTTCTCCATTAATGCCTTACGAGCTTTGTAGCCTCTTATGAAAGACTGAATCTTCACAACTGCTTCACGCATTTTCTGGTACTTGCTTTTCTCTTCTTGCATCTGTTTTCTACTTTTCCACCTCTGTTGCAAAGTCAGGGCAGCTTTTTGCAAATCAAGGTATGCCTTTCTCTGTTTCTTCATTTTGTAAGTCTTCTGTATGGCAATTGCTGCTGATCTACTGGCAACATACTCCTTACGGGCTAAAAAGCAACGAATGTGAGTTTGCAGAGTAATGGCTACCTCACGTAATTCAAGATACTGTGCCCTCATTTCACGTGACAAGAGAGTAGCTCTCCACTTGGTCTGTATCAGCATTATAGATTTTAAAGAGTTGATGTATTTCTTCTGGCATTGTATTCTACGAACATGTGATTGCAGAAGAATGACTGACTTGCGCTTTTCCACAAAAGATCTTCTTTGAATACACATTTTGAAGAAATTTATGATGGTAGAAGCAGCCTGGAGCTCCTTCAACTGTCTCTCCTGTTCTCTATTCTTTAGAATATTCCTCCACCACCTCTGTACTGACACAATGGCCTCGTATTTCAGCTTGTATTCTTGGGCAAGCCTTCTGACTATCAGCTTCCTCCGATATTCTCTCTGGA
>BOPN01004289.1:0-20000 GCA_017312705.2 Penaeus japonicus | reverse complement strand
TGGCACAAACAGGTCATGGTAGACAAGACTAAGCTACACAAATATCACAATTTGAAAAAAAGAAAAAAGAAAAAAAAGAAAGAAAAAAAAAACAATCTTATATGGAATGCATCAGAGCAAAGATACTACTGAACAACCACTGGTAAATATGTTTTTTTTCAATTTTACTTTTGCACATACTAAAAATGAGACTGAGAGATCTTTGGTTCAGTTCATGAATTAATGAGCATAATCAAAGGCAATCCTACAGACAGCAATAGTTAATTGTCTAAAAATAGTTGATGAAAATGGGCCACACCTAAAATATTCAAGTTTTAATGACATCTGTGCAAACTGTGTCGATATTTAAGAAAGTTTTCATGTTCAGTATCATTAAAAAAGGCAGCAATAATAACTAATAAGTAGCAACTTCACAAGTTCACACACTACATCCTGACTTACAGATAGTCTCATCAACATCTAAGACATTCAGGACTTGAATTCAGATCTACATGACAGTTCCCAGATAAAAACGAATGAGACCCCAGTCACTTAGCAATATTTTACCTTCAACTGCTCCAGCCTCTTTTCTGCAAGGCGCTTCCTCCAAGCCATTTGTAAAATCCTGGCAGCCTTAATCTCGGCGCTAAGATCCAGGAGCCGCGCACAAAGGTAGGCTAGGAATGTGGCTGTTACTTTTTCATCAGGAATTGTGTTCATCATGTCACTCGCTCGGATGAGCATCGGAATCCCATCTAGTTGGGAAACCTATAGGGGGGAAGAAAAAATGCTAAAATATAGATATCAAGTCGTTGCTACTAAAAGCACATATTCTTACGATAAAAATTTATTTGTGCATTTTACTATGATTATCTTGACCCTCCCAATTTGCTAGAGGAAAAAGATAGAAGTCACTGCTGTATAACATGATAATGTTATACAGGATGAAGTGTGGTAATCTATGGCAAGGAAAGCATATTTATTGAAAAGAATACAAAACAATTTAACAAACTTTTTTGAAGGAAGTAAGTATATATAATGATGAACTTTCAGGATTATAAAGAAAACAATAAAAATTAGGTCTTTACCTTATCTATGAAAACAGCAAAATTCTCCCTCTCATTAACAAGACGGCGGTTGTACTCTTCCTTGTCAGTTGTGTCAGTGTATGTCATGTCAGTAAAACTATCATCCACTGATACATCCAGATTGATTCCCTGGAAAAATATTTATAAATGTTGATGTTACTCCAAAGTGATATCATAAGGCAAGCTTAATACAGTCATGTTCACATAATTGTCAGTATTAACTCTTAATGAAATGAAAACTAAGCAAGGCTGAATACCATACCTGAGAGGGCATATTCTGTGTAGTTTCCCAATTGATTAGGTCTAATGGCATGAGGTCGGGGTAATAGTGGTGCAAAAGGAGGCACAGAGCACGACCATCAGAGAAGGACACTGTCAGATTTTCAACCTGGATGGTATAACAAAAATGTTTTAGCACAAGCCATTACAAAATGTGAGATAATATAGCACTTTTTTTTTCCTCTTGGCTTTACAGTATCCGATTTACCTGTATATATATATATATATCAATTTCTGCCAATGAACTGTAAAATTATGTTAATTCATTATAAAAAAAAAAAGTAAATCAGCCTTACCTTAACACCATAGTGAGCACAAGTAAACTGGGCCCATAGCTTCAGGTAGGAAAGTAAAGTTTCATCACTTCCTTTCTCGATCTTGCTGAGCTGACCAAGTTCTGTTATTGCCTCATTAACAGATTCCAATCCGGCAAGAGCCCGCTGCTCAAATTGAGACCTTACCACCAATGACCTGCGAAGATATCCAATCTCCTCACGCAGACGGACCTCTGACACAATCACAGATACCTGCAAGATTTGGTTAAATTAGTTAAAAGATATTATGAGTTATTTATTGGGATTATATGTTCTCTCCTTCCCCTTCCTTCTTTTGTCAAACTGGAAAAATTCAGAAAACTTTTACATAACAATTTCCTTCTTTTTTTTTACATAACAATGCTACGGTAAAAAATCAAATTCTGCTTTAAAGCAGAAAAGTATGTAAGCAAGCATAAGTAATGGAAATAGCCATAAACACAAAAACTAGTGATCCCACCTGGAATCTGAAAATAATTGTCCAGAGCAAAGCCAGTGTCTGCTCCTTATGGCCATCCACAATGTCTTTGGATGGGAACTTGGCTCTAACCCCACTACAGCCGGCTTGTTCTAAGGCAATAATTGCCACATCTGTGTTATGGACCTTCTGCAGCCTACTAATGGCAGGGACTCTCATCTTTGGACTCAGCTTAAAGTTCTTTGTGAGCATTTCCATTACCCGTCTGAAATTTGAAAAGCACTTTGTAAAAAAGTTTCATTACAAACAACAGGATAAGAGCAAATACATGAAACTTTCATCATCTTAAAACCAATTTAGATAGAACTACTTCTTACGTCAGTCTGATGCCGCAGCGCAAGTCCACAGCTAGATTTTTTACTGCATAATCAAACTCCTCCAAAATAGTTTGTTTGTGGGTTACATTGTATCCAAGGTATCCCAGGTGTTTTGTAATATCACCTACACCAGACAAAAATTCTCTTGCAAAGGCAATCAGGATGTCTCTGCTACTCTGTAGAAATTAGATGCAAACATCAGAAAACCCAAAACAGAATATGCCATGTGGTGCATACAGTCAAGCATATAAGAAAGGTATTATAGGACAGGTATAAATTCACACAAAATCAACACTACACACATACCTTGTATTCTGCCTCCTTGTTGAACAAGCAAGGGTCATGGTCTATCAACCGGGAAGTTTTGGCATGATCCAGGAAGAACACCAGCAAGAGGAACTTCTTTAGCTGGAAGTTCTTGATAGCCTCCTCATAGCCAGGACGGTAGCAGTGCGGTACAGATGGATGAGCAAAATGGGCAGCTATGTCAGGGTTGTTTAGTAATCTGTAACATCATTATGGAAAATAAAGCTTCTATTGAATTATATACAAGCAAATATATTTTCTGTAGCAATAAGTATTCATTTGAACATCAGAGATAGAACTAAAAAAATTAAATACAGAACTTAAATGGAAATTAATAAATGCCTAATGATCCATACCTTGTAATAATGAAGCGCGTGATACCAGTCATGTCACTGTTGGAGTTGAGGTGAAGGAGCTCTCCATATACAGTTTCTAGCCCAATGCGCAGCCAAAGGGGATTGTAGGAAAGCACTAACTGCAGCATCATCTGCTTCAATCCTACAATGGAAAAATATATTCTTTTGGAGATATATCCTAGTTCTGCATGAAAAGGAGTTACCTATGATCACTAACACCTTATGAAGTCTTTTTCACTTACTACCAGGTAACATGGCGTTAATATTCAAGTTCGCTAATATTACTCAGAAATATTTCAAGTATATTCTAATTAAAGTTAACAATAATCATATTCAAGAAAAACCCGATAACACCTGGCTCTGCCCAGTCGGGGTATTTCAATGCACGCAGTCCTAACACCTGTTATTGACCCACTGTGTGCATGATCACTTTTTATGCCAGCCATACAAAAAGCCATGACGCGATATCATGTCTCCAGCGGAAAGTGTTGCCACAACATGGCATGATATCGTATCATCAGTCATTAACCCATTGCATGCGGGTGTCATGACATACACGTTGGTACCAATTAGGCCTAAAAAACAGGAGTCAACGCATACATGACGCAACATCGGGATCTGCTCACAGTTAAAGCTTGCACACAGCCATAAAGTATTTTGGTTGTAATAGCATTAGCCCTAGAGCTACAGGGTTCCAAAGTCACTCTAAACCCACATTTTATGATGGATTTATGGAAAAATATTGTTTGGGCTAATCTGCGCTACCCGGAGGCTGGAGAAAACCCTTTCACCATCCCTCTAATTTTTAGTCAGTACTGCTAGTGTTGTAGACTGCCCACCTTGACGACCAGTTAGGTCATTAGGCGCCCCATCGGCAATGGATTAACCCATTCGCGCCAGATGACGTGCTGACACGTTTCGTGGTTTTTGCGAGCGGGTAGCCCAGGCTCGCGGCTTGTGTGCCCGAGAATCTCGAGGCATTAGGCTTAAAACCCCTGCATTACGACCATACAAAGCCGGAATAGCCCCAGCGTGAATGGGTTAACAGGATACAAATACTATTATTACATAAAGCAGAATATCTAACAGTATAGAAATTATTTATTCAGATCATAAATCCACACTTACCAAGATCAGCATGAGTTAGCCTGTCCTTGCGAATAATCAACAACTTCTTGTCTATGGCTGTCTCAAGTTTGGCAACAACCTCAACCACCTCTGGGCTTTGGTAGAACTTGCAGGCCTTTCTGCGCAGTCTGTTCAGTCTTCGCCTAGCTGTGTAAGCTCTTAGGGACATCACTTCCTTGGTAGGGGCAGCTTCCATTCGTGAACTCCTTGTAGCCTCAGACCATAACTTGCCCATATCAACTATAAATGAGAGGAATATAAATACTAGTTAGATTATGAAGGTTTCAAAGTTTAGACATCTTATGTACATAATAAAACATATTACTTATTTGGAGCCTAGTTTTTGTTTGTATAAATTTCATTAAATTAAGTATCAAAAAACAAAGTCATACAGACACACTAGCTCAAGAACATAGAAGAGTCCCATTTATGACTAATATGTACATGGACTTTTGGGATTAATGGCTGCTCATAACAAACCTTTCTTCATTTTAGATGCCACATTTTCTTCCTCTGGAGGAGTCAGGATAAAGTTCAACCAGTTTGTGAAACCTGCAATTTGCTTCTCCACCCAGCGATCATCATAGTACATATTCCTGTTAAGAGTAAAGTGTTAAGAAAACTTGTGAAGACTTTGAGCACGTGTTCTAAATAATTATACTTTACTTAAGAAGAAATCTTTCAGTTTGAATAGCATATGAGAACACTAAGGATTAAAAAAAAAAAGACTTTGAAGTAGCACAGTAGATTTAAACATGTAAGAAGAAAGAAACCTGTGAAACCATTTCCTTGGATACTTACTTAGCAGCATATGGATTAGGGTGATGCACGATGGTTGTTTTGTTTGATTTGATCAGGGTTAATTTGGACAGTGGACCCTTGCCGCTCTTAGAGACCAGCTTTCTGCGATTTAAGGAAGACGTTGATGATGCAGCAGATGCATTGAGGCCACTTGCAGAGGTTGATTTGGATAGAGAGCTGCTTGAGCTGTTGACTGTTGTGTTAGTGAGACCATTGTTTACATCCATGGCAGAAGAGTGACGGACTGGAGCAGAGTGAACAGCTGTGCCAGAGCTAGCAAGGCAGGAGGTTGAAGCAGACATGGTGGCAAGTTTGGTACGAGATGATGTTCTGCTCAGATGGGACCCAGAAGTGGATCTTGTTTGCCCTGAAAAAAAATTAGTTGAATAGGGGGAATAGTTAGAATGACAGCATTTATATATGACCAGCAAGTACTAAATTTCCAAATTACATCTACATAAATAATACAAGCAAAAATCTATACAATTTAAATCAACATTTCAATAACAGCTCAATTGTCATGGTCTTTTAGTATGAGGAGTATGAGGAGGAGTATGAGGAGGAGTATGAGGAGGAGTATGAGGAGGAGTATGAGGAGGAGTATGAGGAGGAGTATGAGGAGGAGTAGTAGGAGGAGGAGTAGTAGGAGGAGGAGTATGAGGAGGAGGAGTATGAGGAGGAGTATGAGGAGTATGAGGAGGAGGAGTATGAGTATGAGGAGGAGGAGGAGGAGGAGGAGGAGGAGGAGGAGGAGGAGGAGGAGGAGGAGGAGAAGAAGAAGAAGAAGAAGAAGAAGAAGAAGAAGAAGAAGAAGAAGAAGAAGAAGAAGAAGAAGAAGAAGAAGAAGAAGAAGAAGAAGAAAAGGATGAGAAGTAGAAACCTACCCAGAGTCCTTGATGGCCGAGAAGTAGATGGAGCTCGCATCGAGTTCTCCTTTCCCACTATGGAGCGTTTAGGTGGTGCCTTAGTTATCTCAGTGTTCCTAGACACAGGAGGCTTCCGTGGACTCTTGCATTTACTAGACACAACAGACATTTTCTTTGGACTCTGCTTGTCATTTCGGGACTTGAGTGAAGACACTCGAACAGACACCCCAGGAGCAGGATTCACCCTGCTTCGCTTTGGCACACTCTTCTTTTGGTGCTCTTCTGGCGGCCTCTTAGATCGTGTCGGTGAGATTTCAATAAACAAAAGTCCATGCTTTCCTTCGTCGTCATCCTTCTTCTGAGAAACATCTAGTGATCCCTCTTTTTCAATGCTGACGTCTGTTTTTGTCAATCTGGTGAAGGACACTCCTTGCTGGACATCTACGTTCTCTGTGATAACTTGAGTTACAGATGCGAAGTCTTCCGAGGACTCACAAGCTTGAGACTGATAAGATGATGTAGAGAACTTACTTTCATACTTGCGATTTAAAACTTGGGTTTTCCCAAAGGATGAATCCTTTGTCTTGCTCATCTGGATATTATGAGACTTATCTAGCTGTGAATTTAGAAAATTATCCCCAGTCAAATTGCAAGTTACATTCACAGGCAACTGGAGTATTTCACTTGTGGATTTATTTTTGGTTTCATCTTGTACATCCTCCAAGGATAAGCTGCAGCTATTAGTCATTGACAAATCCTGTATTTTGTTCATAGGAAGCTCCTGTGTTTTACTGATGTGTAGATCATGTGTGTTATTCATGGGCAAATCCTGCATCTTGTTCATGGGTAGATCCTGTGTCTTATTCATGGGTAGATCCTGTGTCTTATTCATGGGTAGATCCTGTGTTTTGTTCATGGGTAGATCCTGTGTCTTATTCATGGGTAGATCCTGTGTTTTGTTCATGGGTAGATCCTGTGTCTTGTTCATGGGTAGATCCTGTGTCTTGTTCATGGGTAGATCCTGTGTCTTGTTCATGGGTAGATCCTGTGTCTTGTTCATGGACAGATCCTGTGTTTTGTTCATGGGTAAATCATTAGTTTTATTCATGGACAGATCCTGTGTCTTGTTAATTGGGAAATCCTGTGTCAAATCATCGGATTTGCTCAAGGGTAAATGGTAACTTCTGGTTGCTAACAAATCTTGTGTTTTGTTCAAAAGCTGATCTTGACTTCTGTCTTTGGGTAGATTATGAGTTCTGTTCAATGATAAGTCTGGGGTTTTGTTTCTTGGTAAATCTTGGCTTTTGTCAAAAGGAACTTCCACAGAACTGTTCAGAGGTATGTCGCGTGTCTTATTCATAGGGAAGTCATGAGTTTTGTTTATTGATAACTCCTGTGTCTTATTCACAGGAAGATCATGAGTCCTGCTGAAGGGTACATCACATGTCTTGTTGAGAGGAATAGCTAATGTTGCCTCTTCCACCTCAAGGATAGTGCTGAGACCAAGAGCAGGAGCAGCATCAAAAGTTTCTGAGCATTGAACAACTTGTGAGGATTCTTCTGGTGCAAGGAATAGTTGGCGACACTTATCCGATAATCTACGTTGCTCAGTTAGCTCATCAGGCGGCAGGGGTTTTCTGCCTGTGGAGCACCGCCGAGGATCTATGATGGGATCAAAACTAAAGTCTGCAGCAGTAGCTATAATGAAGTCATCATCTTGCACTTCCTGTATTACTTCAGAATCAAGTCCAGTTTCCTTTGCAACTCCCTTAAAGAGAAGTAGTTCATCTAGAGCCTCACTTTGGTAAAGCTCATGACCATCCAAGAAGGAGTCACTCTTCCGGGAATTCTGCTTCTTCTTAATAGATCTTTGCAATCCTATGTCACTCATCCTGCGAGGGTTACTGAACTCTGTCACAAGTGGCAATGATGATGGTGAAAATGTTGGTAAATCTCTAACTACTGTCTCGCAACTATTGTGGTGGTCATCAACTGCTACAATGTCATCAGGATGCAATATAGATGTCTCCTTAGTAATGGTCTCAGTGCTCAATCGATGATGGGGGACAGGACTTTGAGATTCTGAGTATTCCCTTTCTTCTACATACAAATTATGCTGATGCAAAGCTGGTAGGTCCTCCGTTAATGCTCTCTCAGGACTAAATGTCTTCTCGAGACTATCAGTACTGATGCTTTCTTCTAAATCTTCTTTCCTTTGACCTTCTAACTCTTGCTTGAGCATAAGTGAAACATCATCTAGATTCACAGACTTCAGTTTAGACACATGTTCCCCAATCTTGGGTGTTGGAAACTCTACTGAAACATTGAAGTCCTCAATAGCAAGTGCTGGTTCAGGTGGTGTACTTGGTGCAGTTTCATACTCTGATGAAGGGGAACCAGGAGCTGTATACATATCTGTCTCTGGGGAAAAAGAACTATAGGCTGTTTGTTCAGAACTTATGGAGCCCTTTACCTCAACTTTAGATATTGGTTTTGGTGTTTCAGGAGCCTCTTCACAGTTCAACTTTTCCAAAAGATTCATACATGAAGCCTTCATGGATGCCAAACTACCAATGCCCATTAATGGTGCAGGTGTGATTGGAGTCATCTGAAATCCAGTAACAGATGAGTCACCTCGAAGTGGAGGAGTTGAACCCATAGTTGGTGTTGAGGTGTCTGAGGCATTTGAGTTTTCAAACTGCTTGTAAACATCATTGTAACTGTGACAGTCTCGATAAGCATCAAGGTTCTCTAAATCCTCCCGGTGAAACAGGCTCTGGCGTCGTAGGAAATCTTTATCTTTCTTGACAAAGGTTTTTCTTCTAATTGGGGATTCTTCAACATCACACAATGGAAGGTTGCCATTCTCAACACTTTTGAAGTTATTAGCATCAGCAGTAAGATATGTCTGTCTTCGCAGTGGTGTGGCTAGCCCATTACAAACAGGCAGACTGTCACCTTCCACCAATCTGAACTTCTCAGGTTCTGATGCAACAAAAGTCTGACGTCTCATGGGAGATTCTTCAGCATTGCACGGAGGCAGTTGACCAACAACCTTTCTGAATGTTTCATTTGAAAGAGCTGTAGTTTCTGCTGTCAAATAATTGATGGAATAGGTTTCTCCATCTGTATTATCAGAAGTGTCTACTTTTGCTCCTTTTGCAAAAGTCTGCCGTCTCAGTGGCATCTCTTCTGATTGTTGATGCAAGGCATCATGGACTTGCCAAACTTCCTTTGAATGTCTAGATTCAGTGTGCTTCGATGTCTTCTCTTTGGTAGAGACAAGGGACGGGGCACTAGGAGTGATAAAAGTCTCCCGAGTTCCATCTTGCATCACTTGTTCTGTCACATTATAGAACACCTCAAATACCTCCTCACGCTGAATGCTAATTTCTGTTGTCTCTTCATCAACAACCTGATGAATTTCTGTCATCTCTTCCTGTCCTGGCAAACAATAAGTCATCCTCCTGGTATTAAAATCTTCTGTATCTGAAACATCTTTCCAGGCCACATGATGTTTTGGTTTTCGTGGTTGCTGCTTGGTGTGTGGCCTGTACTTTGTGGGAGAGGCGACAGAGTCTGGTTCAATTGCCGAGATGCAGAGAGTCTCCGATTCTTGACACAGTTCAGAATTCCTTGTTGAGTTTAATGTTACGGGTTCAGCTACAACACTCTCTTGACTTGAAGTTGAGATGACAACTCTCCTTGAATTTTTGGTTGATGGTGCTTGCTGTATTGAAAATACTATGCATCAGCTTCATCATTAAAATGGGAATGGGGTAACCTAATACTTCAGAATAAGCTTACTCATGCACGTACATACGTGTGTGTGTGTGCGTGTGCGTGTGCGTGTGCGTGTGCGTGTGCGTGTGCGTGTGTGTGTGTGTGTGCGTGTGCGTGTGCGTGTGCGTGTGCGTGTGCGTTTAAACAAATAGTTCAGTGCAGCATATGCAAAAAAAACAATAATTATCTGCCCAACACATTAATATTAATGAAATCAAAAGAGCCAATATCTACCTTCTTTCCCCCTTTGGTTGATTCTGCAAAATTGAAGGCTTCTGGCCTAATAACTGGTTCTTGAAATACTGGTGGCTTGTTTTCACTCCCACTCTTCTTGCCGACAGGCTTGAGGAGCCGTTTGCCTCCTTTCGAAGACTTGGGAACAGGAACTGGAGCTACCTTCTTGGATCCCAGCTGTCCAACTGGGGCATTTTGTGGTTTCAGAGGTGCTCTTGCTCTCCCTTTGGCTTTCTGAAGACAGAAATGCTCTCTCAACTCCATGAAGTAATTTCTATCATTTCCTCCTCAATATATAATAAATGTAAAGCATGTTGTAATTTTATTAGCTAACTAATCACTTTCACATTCTGACACTGCATGCAAGCAAATATTTAGTCCTTTTTACTGTAATAAACAATACTTTTTCTTAACCTGTGATTCAGTTATCAATAATTCAACGTACCTTTTTGGCATTAGGATCAGTGCAAGTTCCAAGGATAACAGTTTGTGACCGTACTCCCAGAGAAGTTTTCCAGTGGATCAGTTCCCGCACATTGCCCTCCTTCACAGGAGTCCAAGAGAGAACAAGGTCAACACTCTCTGCTGGGTCTAGTTCTAGATTCACCTCTGAGCAGGCAAAACCTGAGTCTTCACCAGGGAACTTTTCACAGAAAAACTGTAGGGTATATGAAAGAAAAATTAGGGCTATCTAGGCAAGCACTTGTCATTCAGACTAATTTATTCTGTAGCAAACTTAGTACTTCTTTTCATCTTTTTATCAATGGTATTAGCCATCCAATTCTTTACAAGAAAACTTTATACTGTGATACAGAACAGTAAAAGTTGAGTTGAATCTTATTTCCTATTCTATAAGAATACATCATTACCCTGCTAAATCTTCAAAGGCATTAAATATTTACCACAGGAGTGGGTTGAGCTAGAGGGATAGGGCAAAAGGAGTTGATACAAAAGAGAATAAAATAATTGAAAAGAAGGGAAATAAGTAACAAAGAAATAAGATTATAAAACATTTAACAATGGTAGCAAATTTTCTACAGCACCAAATGCACTAACCAGTTGCCTCTGATCCTTGGGGTTTAGGACTCTAAGCTTCCTTTGACGCGTTGTGCCAAGCTTGACTGTATCAAAGCATATCTTTGGTGAATGAGTGAAGTGTGTGAGCCGCAGTACAGGAATTTCTTCTTCCTGGACTACCTTCTTTTTCTGCTTGTGAACAGGGCTGATCTTTAAATGGAAGAAGTGGCCAAAGTTAGCTAAAACAATAATAATAATGATGATAATGATAACAATAAATAATAGTAAAATAATAATAATGATGCCAAGATATAAACATACATATAAAAACAACTACACATTTGAAACAAGACGACTGTATTGTTATTGGTATCAGCAGTATCTGTTGTTTTTGGAGTATCTGCATCAGAATTAGAAATGTTAAAATTAAGTCAATGCCCAGATACTCTTCTTTCATTTTTTAAATGATTCAAAGCAATGTCACGTTAGTGATTGAAATCACTCCCTTGGAGCGCTGACTCCTGAGCTAAATAACCAAGTAGACAATAAATCACAAAGGTGTATGCTACTTCAACTTTAACATGTCTATCAATTCTTTTAACTGCTAAAATAATCTTGTAAAATTTGTCTTTAACACTAAAATCAGAGTAGTTTTGTACTTTTTTAATGATGATAAAATCAGAAAATAACAACTGGCATATCAATAAAGTATCATTCAGTGATTAGTACTGAAGTATTAGTAATGTCTGAAATGTGAATGTTCCATGTTAGTGTCAGTGTCTGCATATGCATGTGTCAGTGTCAGTGTCTGCATATGCATGTGTCAGTGTCAGTGTCTGCATATGCATGTGTCTGTGTCAGTGTCAGTGTCTGCATATGCATGTGTCAGTGTCAGTGTATGCATGTGTCAGTGTCAGTGTGTGCATATGCATGTGTCAGTGTCAGCATCTACACATCTCTACAACTTATCACTTTCTTTAACATATGCAAGAAAATGAACAGATCAAACACCTTCCTGCAACCAAGCTTACATCACAAGCTTGCCAGACTCGATCCTTACCTCAAAGTACGCCATGGCCTCGCCCTGTCCTCTTGGCCTGCGCTCCTGGATCTTCTCTGGAGAAGGATCCATGACAAGGAACCCCCGGTGACTCATCGTGACCGCTGAGGAGGTACCATACCTGCAAAGGTTTTCTCCCTCCTTTAATATCATTCGAGGATACAATCTTAAATAATTCTATTTAAGGATTGCCACATTTGCAAACACTAATCATCTCAGTCCTGCATTAGACCACGCCTAACCAAAAATAAGACTTTCTTTCTCTTTACTGAACACCAGTACAAGATTCATACAATGTGAGGAACCTTCATAATCATATACAGATAATAATTCTAGTTAACTTTACTGAAGCAGCCACCTGCAAGAAAATCAACCCTTTCTATCTGGCCCTTTGAAATGATGCTATACTAAGGTTTCTTGTTAGCAGTATATGGAATTAAAAACATTAATGAAGCACAAAATAACTTTCACTTTAAAGTTTTGATTGCAATTCTAAAAATAAATCATTTAATATGCAAAGACAATGATCCAATCCGATTTGACAACCGTTTTTAAAATGCTCTGACTAATCTCAAAACGCCTTCATAGTATGTCTACTCTTCAGAACAGAATCAAAATGTAGTCAGGCCTTGACCAACTCATGCACCACATTCTCTGATGTCTGATGAAATATTATGAGGTTTCATTTTACTGAATCTGACATACAAGCATTAAAAGTAAACCAAGCGTTAACTTCACATTTCAAATCAAGACAGTGAGTCAGATTTCCCAATTCTGTTAAATTCAAAATACATATGATCACTTGACATATATAACACAAATAACATGCACTTCGTCTTCATACAGGATCAGATTTGACTCTTAGGCACAGAACTGTATGAAATGATAAAATAAAAAGCAAATCGTACGTGGTCACGTAAGCAGAGACAGTTAAAACTGGTTCGAAGTAACATTAGACAGCAAAGACAGTTCTAACTTCTATTTCTCACCGCACCCTTATCGCACACTCTTCACATCCAATTGCACTTGTTCATAACTCTTTTCACGTATAATAAACAAGAAATACGTACATATATAAGCTTTAACTATCGTTACATCCTTCCGTCACTCGTCTCTCCACGCTTCTGTTGACAAAGTTTTAAATGCCCGGGCGTTTGAATCCTCTAACCAATCGCAGCCGAGATCGCTCCGCTGCGACCAATCACGGCTGACATTGTGCTCCTGTGACCAATAGGAAAGACGATGCTGTTTTTCAGCCAATCAAGAGATAGAAGGATCCGGCACTCGACCAGAATTTATTTTTTAAATATATATACTGTATATAAATGCGCGCACATAGAAAAATCATATATTCATAAAACATTGTTTATACACATGGTATTTCTCTATACATATGTATGTGTAGATAGACAAAGAGATCTTTAGAAAGGTTTAAGATGAGATTTATAGAAAAAGATAGGTGGACAGAAAAAAGGAGAGATAGAGATAGAGAGAGAGACAGTCAGATGGGAAGACGGGCATACAGACTGACAGATAGAGAGACAGACGGAAAGGCAGATAGTCAAACAGAAAGAGAGACACAAGCAAGAGACAGACAGAGAGTGGGGAGGGGAGTTACAAAATATGTCACAGAGAGAGAAAGAAGGAAATTCAGATTAGATAAAAATGGTTCTTCACTTTTATACCACTACGCTCCTTGTAGTACTGTAGTACTTGCCTCCCCCCACCCACACCTCCATACATTATGTAATACCGTCATGATTACCATATGGATGTGCGTTCCTTAAAAATATAAATTTCAACATAAAAACGCATACGCACGTGTGTAAGAATATATATATATAAATATATATATATATATATATATATATATATATATATATATATATATATATATTTATGTACATATATATATATATATATATATATAGTTATAGTTATAGTTATAGTTATATAGTTATATATATACATATATATATATATATATATATATATATATATATATATGTGTGTGTGTGTGTGTGTGTGTGTGTGTGTATTATGCATATTTCTTTATGCATGTATATATATATATATATATATATATATATATATATATATATATATATATATATATATATATATACATATATATATATATATATATATATATATATATATATATATATATATATATATATATATATATATATATATATATATATATATATATATATATATATGTATATATGTTTGTGTGTGTGTATGTGTGTGTGTATATATATTTATATATATAATATATATATATATATATATATATATATATATATATATATATATATATATATATATATATATCTATATATGTATATATATGTATGTATATATATATATATATATATATATATATATATATATATATATATATATATATATATATATATATATATATATATATATATATATATTTATATATATATATATATATGTATATATATATATGTGTGTGTGTGTGTGTGTGTGTATATATATATATGTGTGTGTGTGTATATATATATGTATATATATATTATATATGTATGTACTGGAGTGATTTAACAAAAAAAGTTGATCACTATCTTTGTTATTATTTCAATTTTGTTTCATATTAATCAAACAATCAGAATGGGTAGCGAATGTTATTTGTTCTAATGAGACTTTGCCTTCGAGCCTGTGTTGACTAGAGCAGTCAGCTCCCTCTAGAGGTCAAAGTCCGGCCTCGGAGGGGGAGAGGGAGAATGGTGAAGACGTGGGAACATTGTACGGGTGACACCTGAGTTAGTCAAGCGCTTAGTCACTAAGAAATGATTAACAGTCCTACCAGACATTTCTTTTTACTTATTCAATGAATTTTCTGGAAGAAACATTGCTATCATCATAATTACCCTTATTGTTATGATAATTTAAAAAAAACAAGTAAGGATGATATTAGCAACATAGCGCTTAGTGAAACCATTTTTGTGTTAAGAAATTAGAAGAATGAAGCAAAACTATGCTGGACAGGTTATGTCCAGTCCCAGGCGCTAATTTGCAAAATTTTATGCAGTACTCTTGCTGGTAATGGAGAGAGTGGGGGTGGCGAAAGCAAAATTGAGGTAGACCCACGACCTGGATTTACCTCGTTAGTTACCCAATACTGCCAATTGCACCTTTCTCTTTGTCCATCACCGAAGAAGTACTCCTTGGTCTTGAGAAGAGATGAAAACATAACGGAAGGCAGAATTGGGCCAAAGCAAGATTTTGCGGCTAACACGGCCAAAACTATCATTATGTTGTAAAAGAAAGTTAATTTGCCGATGAGCATGTCATTGATGGAGTTATCAAAATAGTGTTAGGGGTTTGGAACAGTAAGCAAGTATAAGAATAGTCATGTGCTTTGGTGAAAAAAATGAGAAAAAGAGAAACCACGTAGAAAGCAGTGCACGAATACATTTGAATTTTACAGCGAAAGGGAGTCGAAAACCTGTTCAGAAAAAGACATTGAAAATGGAGTATTATTTCGTTGTTAAAATAGATTTAAAAGGGTCTCGATTACCTTGACCTTGTCAGCCAATCGTCACAATAACCGTTAATTTCTGACACAACAAACAGGTGGCATCTTAGTGAACGTGCCTGATTCCTGCAGAGCCATACATGATGTCTGGCACCGAAGGTTATAATCTATCTCCCATGTTCCCACTTTGTAAGTGATTTTGAGAAGCTGTCGTTGTCCTAAACTATTTCAGAAATAGAAGTTTTCCTCCTGATCTACCCGTTCTGCATCACGACACAAGTTCGGTAGATTAAGTTACTCAAACTTCATGGATCATTTACTTAGTTAAGGTCGACATCAGCGGTGCCTTATTTTTGTGTGTGAGTGGGAATTTCAACATTTTAACAGCTATGTCCCTACTGTTAGAGTTGTGAATTCCAAAGGTGAACCTGGAATACAGTATTGTTCATATGTGATTCAGAGGACACGAGGAGATAATCTTAATCGTGAGAGGAAGCCATAGACAAACAGCCAACAGTACTACAAAGGGAAGCACGTTAGAGGAGTCTTGTGTTAATCATAACAATAACTCTGAGTTGCAGTTGTTGCATAAATCTGCTGAGGTCATGGAAGCATATTACAACAGAACTTTGATACAAATCTACGTTGCTTATGTGTATCTATGAACGTTTCAGATATTTTATATTTCTCTTGTTAAGTTTAATTGTATTTCTGTATAGTGACAGATAAGTGAAACCTAAATAAGGATATTAAAGCAAACCAGTGTTTTCTTTCTCTTCTCTATTGTATCATGTAAATCATAATAATACAATATACAAGGACCAAACAATATTTAATCATCTGCATCAGTCTCCCTTACATGATTAAATAAGAAAAACTTAAATGACAAATTTCGACAGGTGGCCTTTAGTTTGACCTGACCACCAGCCAAACTGGCCCCAGACCCGGTGCCAAAGGTGCAGCAAAGTAGATAACATTCGCCATCCGTTCTGGTTGTCCGGTTGACATGAAACAGGCGGCGATTTAAAGCTTACACAAAGCATCATCATATATGTGTAGAGCAAAGCAAAATTCGAAAAAAAACTTATTTTTAGACCACCCTACATAATACAAGTGCAATCTCTATGTCGCTCTCTCTTTTTATCCTTCTCTGCGGTTTCCTATTATACGTTATAGACAAAACCAGCGTGATGTAATCGTCATTACGACTTTTTGATAGCACTATAAATGCGAACGCTTCCATTTCCGCCCGCACTCACAGAGTTATGTATGTATCTGACGTAGACACTGGCTGTCGGGATTTTCTTGACTACCCCTTTACTTTGCGATAATCTGATATATATATATATATGCATATACATATATATATATATATATATATATATATATATATATATATATATATATACATATATATATATATATATATAGATATATATATATATATATATATATATATATATATATATATATATTGATATATATATATATATATATATATATATATATATATATATATATACATATATATATATATACATATATATATATATATATATATATATATATATATATATATATATATATACATATATATATATATATATATATATATATATATATATGCATATATATGTATATATATATATATATATATATATATATATATATATATTCAGACCTGTGTGTTCCAAGTGTATGTAAAGCAACATCATCAGAAACTATTGTTGCTATCCCTCTGTACGCACTCAAAGATCATCTACACTACTGCACCGCAATTCTTTTCAGTTCTGGCCAACAACTTCACTTATAACTAATTGGATTCAGCATTAGGGAGGTTTAATATTACTTCAATTGCCATTTTTAATCATGGCAGACCAATTTTACCGAGTAGGTATTTGAGAGCGTCAGCAGGTACACCCTAAATTTGGATTTCTCTATTATTTTACTTTTAGCAATGTAAAGCAATATACCTTAAAGTTAGGGAGATGGATTGTTACATTAGTTTTCCTGCAAATCTCCATCAGTCTATCGTTAAGGTATTGAATAATTCCTGGCCTGTTTGGAGCTTCCTGATGATAATGTTAGTTGGGCATTATCGATGGGCCATGTGCTGTTTCCTATTGGGAATGAATGATACATTATCATTATTTTGTATGGACAAAGTGGTTTTCGTTAGGTCATTTTCAGCCACACTCTGAAGTCTTCATCAACACTTGCCATATATTCCTTCCATTTTTTTTCAGCTGTTTGTATCTCATCGCATATGCATCTATCACTGTTTGATAGGCTAATTTTTGATCGATCTATCAGTATTAATTGACCTTGATGAAGGTCATGTCCCGGAGGTGCCAGAGAGACTGATGGGATGTATTCCTTTGTCGGTTAGTTTGTACATTCCATCTCTCGATATTACGAGCCCTTGTGTTGCCATTAGATCCTCAAAGTGTTGAGACAACGAGCGCCTGGATAGCACGCGCCGTGTTGATTCGGCGCTTGTTAGGTGGTGGTGGGCGTGGATTTCTGTCCTAATGACGCTCTTCCGTAGTTTCAGAATTAACTCGTATCTTCTGATGTCGAGTGGGACTATTCCATTAAGGACATATAGCGTGTCTATCAGTTTATCCAACATATTGATGACTTCATACATTTATTCAGGAAGTTTCTTCACGCGTGCAAAGACTCGGGCACAGCATTCAGCTGTCGAAAAACGGAGAGCGAGGATGAGGGGCACAAGTAATCTAAACTCCATCCTGTTCCCTCTAATTTGCGAGGGATATTGCATCTTGAAATGACCTTTCTCGCTACGTTGTTCATGTTTTTACATGTTAGAGAATCCAAGAGTGTTACCAAAATGTTTTAGGTTATGATCGAATGGTATTTGATGATTTTGCACTGAGACTTCCAGCTTGGTATGTGCAAATTTATTTGAAAGGTGGAATAGAGGAGTCACAGTCTTACTGTGGGTCATATTTAGTTGCCTGTATGTGAAGCATGAGGTCAGGGTATTGGAATCCAACTCTGTGATGAGTTCCACATAATTTTTATGATAAAAGACAATTACTATGTCATCTCCATCATCTTCAGGTTTTGAAGTGTGGGAATATCTTCAGTGCAAGTGCTAAAGAGGGTTGTCATTAAGACTGACCCTTGGAGAGCCTGGACTTGATGGTGCATTTTTTCCACGATTCCGTTGATTTCTTTAACTGTACAACTGCATCTTTGGTATAGATATTCAGTCATCGGGATCAACACTTAGTACCGTTCGAATCAGACAATGACATCAATCTCTCAGTTTACAAGGACGAGGGTACCTTTCACATTATCAAATCCTATTACCGTAACTATAACCATACCTTGGAAACCAGACACGGCACTTCCTATCTAGTTTTGGTGAGCGATCAATCGAAGGTGATGGTGTGGTATGTAATCTAACACACGCACGCAACGCTAGGAGTCTCATTGGACCTTCGGAGAGCCAGGGGGTTTTCGGAGTCATAAGTCACCTTGGGGCTTTGGTTGGTTAAATGGCTTTGGCTTGAGGATTGGGCTGTCAGAGGCATGGACGTCTTGGGGAGAACTCCGATTTTGGGATTAAGTGTAGGTTTCCCAGTTATATTATTTAGCTGGAATGTAATAGAAAATAAGGAGAAATCATGTCCGGGGACCATTCGTTGAAAAAGCCGAATGAGCTGTTGATGTCCTAGCATAGGACTCTTTTGAGATTTTCAGTTGTTCTTGTGTGATGAATAGAATCCCAGTCGCTTGCAAAACTAATGATATCCCAGTCAAAGGATTTTGTTCTCTTGTTGATATTGAAGGAAAGTGAGAACAAGAAGATACTTTACTCTATTCAGTCTTATCCTATTGAAGAAAGCCAGGGAGAGAGAGAAAGAGATAGAGAGAGAGAGAACTGATATATAGACAAGTAGATAAATAGAGCGAGAGAGAGGGGGGAGACTGATATATAGACAGGTAGATAGAACGATATATTTGTAGAGAGATAAACTGATAGATAAATAGATAGGCAGAGAGACATAGAGAGAGACTTATCGATAGATAAATAGTTAGATACATAGATAGAGCGAGGGAGAGAGAGGAGATATAATCAACGAGCCATATATAAGCATATGAAGAACTAACTGACAGTTTCCATGAATCCACTCCAACGCAAAGATAAAACTTCTCATGATCAATAACCTACTCCTGTGTCTTATACAATGTCATTTTCACCCAGTGTCTGTCAACCTTGTTTGCTCGGCCCTCAGGCTTTAACCACCTTCACGTCCGTCATTTGGAGAGAAAAGTAAATATCTGTTAGCACAATCAACCCGTCTCGGTGTCGCTTTTGTCTAATAATGCCTTGCCGAACGCGCCGGATCGATTAAATAACGGCGCTGGATTTTCGAGCGGCTGACATCATGTATATGTGTATATACATATATTTATATATATATATATATAAATATATAAATATATATAT
>BOPN01004288.1:125000-129730 GCA_017312705.2 Penaeus japonicus | reverse complement strand
GAGAGAGAGAGAGGGGGGGGGGGGAGGGAAAGAGAGAGAGAGAGAAAGAGAGAGAGATAGAGAAAAAAAGAAAGAGAAAGAGAGAGAGAATGAGAGAGAACGAGGGAGTGAAGTAGATAAATAGATAAAGAGAAGGAGAGAGAGGTAGAAGGAGTAGAAGGAGATAGAGAGGTAGAGGGAGTAGGAAGGAGATAGATAGATAGATAGATAGATAGATATATAGATAGATAAAGAGAGAGAGAGAGAGAGAATCTTCGCGGCTACCTACTCTTGCCACGGCAGAGATATGGGCGACGGAGCGGCCTTTCGCAGCCTCTAAAGTTGAGCGGAGCTTAGTTGGCTGCGTGCCGTGGTGAGTGTCGGGTGGGACTACGCACTCGCTCTTCCGCGGTTCTGTCACTGGGACTTTTCGACATTGGTTGGGAGAGAGAGAGAAATTGGTGGTTGTTTCTGGTCTTTTTATTCTCTCTCTTCGATGGAGATTTGGATGTTATTTGGCGGGAGTGCGAAATATTACGAGGAAATTGTCCGTTATATAAAACAGATATGATAAGTCTAATACTTTGTTTTTTCCACACACATGCACATGTATATATTATATGTATATATGTATATATATTCATATGTACATATATACATATATATATATATATATATATATATATATATATATATATATATATATATATATATATATATATTTATATATATATACACACACACACATCCACACATAAACACCCACACAGAAACATATACATACATACAAACATACACGCCCACACAGAAAAATAAAACGTGAAGGAAATGCTAATAGCAAAGCCGGTACAGTGTCGTCCAAACAGTCCAGGTGAAGCTTGAGTCGAGGCTTCAAGTGAACAGAGGCTTCTTAGGGATCGAAGAGCTAAGGAAAAGCAACTTAGCTTTGGAAACTTCAAACTTAGATTTTTGGGTGAGGGGAAAAAGTGAATAGAAAAAAGGATGATGTTTAGAGAAAAAGAGGGAAAAAAAAAGATACATATAAGTTATATTGAGATTTATAATGATGAATGTATGTGTCATTTTATTGGTACAAAGTGACTGATTGATGGTGCAAAGTTAAAGAGAAAAACGGAAGGGAATTGGTTATGCAACATTTATTATTGAAGACGATGTTGAAAAATATATAAAAGGGATGATAGTTTATATGAATAGACAGTTATGATTATAATGATTCTAAAAATATCTGAACTTGTGATATAGATGACGCTCGTGATGATAAACGTAATGACGAAGGTAATAATAATGATGATAATAATGACAATGGTGATAATACTAAACATGATAATTTAGATAATAATAAGTAGGTTCGTATTGATGATAATTGTAGTAAACAGGATGATTATTATTTAAAGGAATATTGATGAAATGATAATAATAACAGTAATGGTAATGACAAAATGAGTATGATGATTAACTACTCTAGCGATAATGATGATATTGGCTGTGAAAAAGATAATGATGACAATAAGAATAGTGATAATGAATAGCAATGGGTATATGAATTTAGTATTAACAATAAAGATAGTGATAATGATAATAATATGATAACAATACTATTAATGATAACAATCTTAATGATACTGATAAATGATAATAGTAATGATGATCATGATATACGTGCTAATAATACTAATAATGGCAAAACATTAAATTATAATGCGATTAACAAGTGACAATGATGGTAACGATAATGGTAAGGGTATTGATGATAATGAGGAAGATAATAACAATAATGATGATAATGATAATGAAAATGATAATAACAAAAATGTTAATGATAATAATAATAATAATAGTGATGGTAATAATCATAGTAACGATAATAGATGATCATAGTAACCATAAAGAGGATGCTAACAACAATGATAATAGTAATAAAAATAACAATTATGATATGATCATAATAACAATAACAATGATAATGATAATAACAATGTAACTAATGGTAATGATACTAATAGTAATTTTGGTAATGATGATAATGATATTGATAATGATAATGATAATAAAGACGATGATAATATTGATGATGATCGTAATGGCATTAGTAATAATAATGTTAGTGTTAATGGTATTAATAATGATATCAATAATATCAATAATAATAATAACACTAATTCTAATAATAATAATGATAATTATCATTACTATCATTATTTACATTGTTGCTGCTGTTGCAGTAGTAGTAACCATTATCATTATCCTTAATATTATCTTTATGATAATTATGGTCATCAGTATTATTATTGTCATTATTATTATCACCATAATCATTATTATCATTATCATTATTATTATTATCATTATTACCAACGTCGTTATCATTATCATTATTATCACTACTACTATTACCATTATCATTATCATTATAACAAATATCAATGTTGCTAATAACGGTAATGATAATAATGACAAAAGAAAATTATAAAATAATAACAAATTATGATAATGATGAAATAATAATCATAACAATAACAATAATAATGTTAATAGCTATGGTAATAACAGTAATAATGATGATGATGATATTGGTAATGATGATGATAATGATACATATAATAAAAATAAAATGGTTATGATGATAATGATGATGAAGATAATGATAAGATAAAAAAGAATGATAATGATTATCATGGAAATGATAATGAAGATAAGAAAAACGATAATAACAGAATAATGATACAACAATACTAATCATAATAGTAATAATAATCATAACAATGATAATAATATCAGTGCCGATAATAGTGATAATGGTAATAATAAGAATAATGATAATGATGAAAATGAAAATAAGGAACTGAATGATAATAATAATAATAATAATATGAGCAACAAGACCACATGATAATGGCATTACTGATAACGAAAATTAAAATGACTAGAATAACAATAATGATAATGGTAATGATAGTGGTAACAATAAGAGTAATGATAATAATCATGATAATGATAAATATAGCAACAATCATGATAAAGATACTGTTAATAATAATGACAATGATAATGTTAACAATAACAGCGATAATAAGAACAGGAATGGTAATCATAATCTTCAATTTACTCTGATTTGTCGACCCAAGAAATCTACTTCCTTCTTCTTTCCTCGTCTACTAATATTTGACTCTTATCAGCTATTGTATATCTCAAAAACGTATTTATTCACCACTTCTTATGACGAATGCATTTTCAAACTAGCCCTTATAACATTATTGACAATAATGAAAGGACGATGGTAATCATGGTGACATAAACACTGATTATAGCAATGATAATAAAATCATTTAAATAGACCACCACTCCAAAGTCCAGTCCCAAAATACATAAGTCTACCACAAGTTTTAAGAAAAAAGGTTTCTACACGATGCCAGACTATTTGATCTAACACTCCGATTTGTTTATTGTACCACTGTGGATAAGAATTCTGAAAAGCGAATTGGAAATCAATCATATTTTAAAATGATTAGGGACAATGAGATGAAGAAATACATTTTTTTCGGAAAAAATGTGTCTCGTAGTCTTCTTATTTTCATCATCTTATATATTTTTTTGATTATCATGATCTACCTTGTAGCTATCATTATTTACCATGTGATAATGATTATCTACTTTATTATGGTTTGTAATGTTTATAAGCATTCCCCTTTGTGACAATCATTCAGTAATTATTAAGTATTTCCTCTTTTCCAGATAACCTAGTGTTCTTACAAGACATGCTTCGCTAAGAAAAGTTTCCGAAGACAATCATAACGCAATATAATGTTGGACGATCAACAGAAACACGTTAAGAACACGTTCACAATTTGCCAAAGTCGCGTCGTGCATGGTACATTATCTTAGTATACAAAACATATGTGAGAACTTATGATAACTTTGACCTTTGATTATGACTATTACTCTGTTTTTATTCGATGGATGATAAGCATTGTTTGTATTGGGTGATTTCTAACGTTAAATGTATCTAGAAAATACTCTTATAAGGAGGATAATATAGAAAACAAAATTGAGTGAAATGTGAGGTGAGAAGATTTCTCTTTAAGATGAGCGAATATAATTGAAAAAACAACAACAGGAAAATGAATAATTTTACGTATGTTAGAAATGAAAATCCTGAAACGTGAAATGAACCCAAAATTCAGAGGATGTGAGTAAATGAATGTAAGCATCAATCTGTTTTTTTATTGTTGTAACATCAAATAACTGTTGGATATATTCGGTGCCCAGTAACGTAAACACACTTTCCTGACAGTGCTTTAACTATCGGTCAATCAATTAGGGTCAAGGAGCACCAATTAACCTGCGGGCGTGTCACAGAACAAACTTTCGTGGCAATCAGCAATTCCCAAAGTTAACTAGTCAAACGGTGAACGCTGAACAGTACCGTGACAGGTTTCTGAAGTCGCTAACGGTGTGCCAGTGTCGATAAACTCTACGGGAAAGAGGCGCCCCACTTGGACATGAGAAGCGCCCGTGTCGGTGTGTGCAGTGGTGACAGCAGTGGCAATGGATGTGGTTGTGCTGATGCTTTAGAAATGATCATGAAAATGACACTGCCTGTGATGGTAACAGTGGTGATGACGATTGTTTGTCTGCCACAGGCGACGGTGGTAGCCAGGGTGGAAGGTAAGAGAAACTTTATTTTTTGTCAAAATATGTAAAATATAAAGGTTTATGATTTTATTTGTTCT
>BOPN01004288.1:100000-110000 GCA_017312705.2 Penaeus japonicus | reverse complement strand
CTCTCTCTCTATTTTTCTATTTAATTCTCTCTCTCTCTCTCTCTCTCTCTCTCTCTCTCTCTCTCTCTCTCTCTCATCTCACACACACTCTCCCCCCTCCTCTCTCTTTCTCTTCTCTTCTCTCTCTCTCTTTCTTTTCCTCTCTCCTCCCCTCCCTTCCTCTCTCTGTCTCTTGTAAGAACGAAAGAATGTAAAAGAGAAAGCAATGATTGGGCAACTTTAAACTCTATTGAGAGGCACAACCACGTTCTATCTATTTACAAAAGACTTATGTCCTTGGAGCTCCAATCCCCTTTGGCAACATAGAGTAATTTCCGGTGTTCTCTCGCAGTAATTGTTCAGGTATTAACGGATGATGATGATTATAATGATATAATGCGACTTCAACATTATTGAATATCTACAATGCTGATAATGATGCATGTGATGTTGGGATTCTACTGTTACTACTACTACTACTACTACTACTACTACAACTACTACAACTACTACTACTACTCTCTCTCTCTCTCTCTCTCTCTCTCTCTCTCTCTCTCTCTCTCTCTCTCACTCTCTCTCTATATATATATATATATATATATATATATATATATATATATATATATATATATATATATATATATATATATATATATATATATATATATATATATATATATATATATATATAACCTCATTATAAGTAGTTCCAGTTTTAAAGATTTGGCTTTTCCCTACAGGCGTAACGTAATGTACTGTACGTGAGGCTTTTTACTTACCCACACACACACACACACACATACACACACACACACACGCACACACTACAGTCTTAGCTTTACATTGGGGAAATACGAATCTTCTGCCTCAGAGTAGAAGGATTTAAACTGAGTGCTAGTAGTGATTCGTTTTTATTTTATTTTCCTCCCCTTTGTTTGTTGTAGGTGTTCGTGTGTATATGCGTCTGTCTGTAAATGTACACAAGTAGCTCACACACGTACATGCATTCGTAGATATTAGAGCCGGTTTAGCTTTAATGAACCACTAAAGCTTATTTCATTTGCAACGATTTTTTAATTTTATAAACCTTGAGTAGTTTTCAAGAGTAAGAGGAAGCCGTAATTGTTATTTTATTCAGTAAATAGTTAGTCTTCGAGAATCTAGCATTGATATTGGGAGGAAAGAGAGGGAATAAAGTGAATAAGAAAATAGAAAAATGTAGATCTTATTTTGGGAACTAAGGATTGAGGACAGTTTTTGTATAACCAGATTTTCATATGTGATTTTCTCGTGACTGCCTTGGGAATAGAATGTAAAATCCTCACAATGCAAGGATAAAAATACAAGATGAAACTGTTTACCCTTTTACTTTTGAATTATTGTTAAAAATGTCTGAGACCCACGAGGATTTTTAGGTTCTCTCTCACTCTTATTTTTCTTGTGAAAAAATAGAATATTGCTCATTAGTATGTTGTGAATGTTTAAAAAGTCTACGGTATCGTACATCAGATTTCAGTTACTTATGAAAAGACCCGTAACATTGAATAGTTAAGAGGACATTATACTTGCCTATGAAAGAGGGCTTGTCAGAATATTCATTACCTTATACCCCCCCTCCACCTTCTCTCATGAAAACGAAGAAAGGGTAAAATAAAAATCTCGTTAATATTGGCAGAGTAACTTTAAACTCTGGTGAGAAGCAACTCATTTACTTCACAAGAGACTAATAACGTTGAGATTCCCACCTCCCTTAGCAATATCTAGGATAATTTATTTTTTTCGGTATTTGTAATTGTGTATAAGGTGTGATATGGCTGATGATAACGATGGTGATATTAATAATATGATACTACTACTAATAATACGAATTTTCATTGTTATAAATGGTAATGATAATGATGATAACTATGATGGTAATGACACTACTACTACCACTGTTGGTATCAATGATGATTATAACAATACTTACAAAGATATGACAAAGAGTTTTCGTATGAACCTCACAACCAGGTGCTAATAATCTATCCTATAATTAAGGTACATACCGGATTTAGTGGCACAGGAAGAAAAGTCAACGATCTCATTAAAAATATTTGAATATTTGAATATTTATCTTGAGGCTAGAATTATGAGACGAAATTTCTCTTTGCAATTATTGTGTTGCTCCTTTTATTGGTATATCTTTAATGTCAGTGTTTGTGTGGTGTGGAGAGAGTCTGATTCTTCGTATGATGGTAGCAGTATGTGGTACATAAAAACTATATACATGACACATGAAGCTTTATTAACAGTGTTTTTCATCAAGGGGATGTTTCCCAATAGCAATGACACCTATACACTACTTTCCTATTTTCTTGCATAGACAGAACAGGGATGGTAATCATGTTGGAACAAAAAGCGATAATTCTGCAGGGACTTTTATATCCTAAGTATTCATGAGTAGAAAGGCCGGAAGCATTGAAGTGTGATTAGCAACAAATGCTGAAAGATGGGGTATGTGTCGAGGCGATGAATGACAACCATAAACTGTGTGTTAAAAGGGAAAGGATTAAAGGAATATTTGAGATAAGTGGAGGAATCGATAACTTTCTAGTGAAGAATACTAGATAAATGAGTAGATAATCAGATGGAGCGGTACATATATACATATACACATTTGCATCCATATATACTTTAGAAAAAAATATATGTATGTATATACACATATACATACACAAACACAGACACAAACAAAAAAGGAAAGAAAAGAAAAAGAAAGAAAAGAAGAAGAAGAAAAAATATATTATATGTATGTATATACATATATACACAAACACACACAAAAGAAAAGAAAAGAAAAGAAAAAGAGAGAGAAAAAAAAAGAAAAAGAAAAAAAAAAAAAAGAAAGAAAAGAAAGAAAGAAAGAAGAAGAAAAAAATATATATACATACATACATACATACATATATATATATATATATATATATATATATATATATATATATATATATATATATATATATATATGTATGTATGTATGTATGTATGTATGTATGTATGTATGTATGTATGTATGTGTATGTGTATGTATATGTGTACAAGTTTGTATGTATATGTGTGTGTGTGCGTTTGTACGTGTGTGTGTTTGAGTGTGAGTGTTAGTGTGTATGTGTTTGATATATTCCTGTTGACGAACTCTCCTCCTGCAATCAATGAGCCTCCTTCTTATCTTAAAAGAAATCCATGGTAAGGAAGACACAGATGACAAGGAGCGAAATCGATCAAGAGAGAGAGACAGCGGGCCCTTGGCCGTATTCCCGCGAGATCCTAGCGAGTAATACCCCGCCCAATCACGTCTCCGGAACTCTAACGCCGCAAGACAAGGGCGCCGGGAACCTGTCTCAAACCCTGAGTCAGGAGGCGGAACCAAGGACTCGGCACAGGAAGCTCGGAATTCAGTTGACAGCGGTATACAAGCGACCTCCGAAAACACCACCAAATGGATGGAATGGAGGCTTGCCAACTGCCAGCGGCGGTTAAAGGGTTTCATGACAACAGGCGAAGTGACTTCCACCGGCTGAGAGATCGAGCCATAGCCGTTCTTGGGCGAGAGTTTCTGTGACGGGGACGTGGAAATTTCTGTTGCCAGACGACACCTTTTGGGAATGACTCGTTAATCTCTTGGAGGATTTGAACTTGATATTTAAGAGAACGGAACGAAGTTAGTTTCAGAGAGGGAAGTAATGGGAATAATGGGAAAATATTGGAAAGCTACGATCTGAATTTCCGAAAAAGGGAAACCCACTCATGGCAATTATTAATTTGCAATACATACCTATCGTATGATAAGTACATACTGTTACTATCTTTTACTCATCATATCGAGAGACCCAGGCTTGGGAAAGCCAGAGTTTTGGGGAGTGTACAGTCACCCCTTAACCTTACTTGCTCTCAGGTCCAACCCTGCCCAGGTTGGTAGTACCTGTTAGGGCCCCGTACCAGGGTCACGGTGAAACCATTGGCAGCAGAATGGTGGATGGTGTCAGGAAGCTTTCTATGGTACAACCATTTTTCTCTGGTTCCTGTCATCACGCATGTCCGGCGCCCAACAGTGCAACTGTTATCATTGGCGGAGATGCCTCCTCCAAGTTAGCTGGAGACTGCGAGCTAAGAAAGGAAACTTGGGACCCCTACTTAGTTCTTTTCTTCGTGAGAAGACGTCCCTGTCTACCCTTCTAAGGCGTGATCTTATCACCCGGGGGGCCACGGCGGGTCGTACTCGACCCATCCGTCTATGATGATGATCGAGAGACCCTGAATCAGCTCGCCCCGCCCCCTCCAACTACCCCCACGAGACTACTTATTTCTAAAGTTTACCTATGATATGACCAAAACAAAAAGACAAAACATTTGGTTCATTATTCTAACTGCGAGAAATAGATTTAGGTGCCATGTATCAGTGTTTTCAAGGATCAAGAAAACAAAACTGTTGCGTGGGTAACAGGCGACGAACCTCATTTGAAGAAGCAAAGTGAAATTGCCAAAAATACCCACAAAACTGGAAACGTTTGAGGGCACTTTGAGGGTATCCAGAAGACACGCTCAGAGATTTTTGATGAGATCACTCGTAAATTATCAGCCTATGCCACTAAATGAGACATGCACCTCAATTACCAGACAGTTCATCTGTATTAGTAGTATTAGTAGTATTAAAATTGATTTCATTACCAATATCATAATCGTTATCATCATTCTAAGTATCACAAGTCTAACCATATCATTATTGATAGTAGTATCATTATTGATATCATTATCCCAAGTATGATTATCCTTATCGTCTTTATCTTCCTTTTTAGACTTGTACAATTACGAAAATTACTCTAGTTATTGCCAAAGGAGATGGTAGGTCAAACACCATCAGTTTTTTGAGAAGTAAATCAAACTTGGGTTGCCTCTCAATAGAGTTCAAATTACTCTACCATTGATTAATGGGCCTTTTATTTTTTGCCTTCCTTTATTTTCCCGAAAGAGAAAGACAGAGAGAAAGAGAAAGAGAGAGAGAGAGAGAGAGAGAAAGAGAGAGAGAGAAAGAGAGAGAAAGAGAGAGAGAGAGAGAGAGAGAGAGAGAGAGAGAGAGAGAGAGAGAGAGAGAGAGAGAGAGAGAGAGAGAGAGAGAGAGAGAGAGAGAGAGAGAGAGAGAGAGAGAGAGAAATGGCTATCATCCCAAGTCTTCTTTCATAAGCAGTAACTGAAATCTGGAAACCAGACTCCGTAGAGTTTAAACGGAGAAATTTCCTTAAATATGAAAATATCAAGAAACTCAAAGTTAAGATATCTAATTTGTAGTTGAGCTTAGATATTTATGACATGATTTTTTCACTCTTGCATTATAAGGATCTTACGCTGTTTTATTCTTTCATTCGCTATCTCTTCCAATCCCCACTCCCTAGAAAAGGTAAAATTTATTTTTTATTAAGGTTATTCCTTAGTGGTTAATCCTACTTACCAGGAAAATGGAGTCATAAAACACATATCCTTATACTACATATACCTATACTACGAATAGCTTTTGTTTACATTTTATCAACCAATCAGTATTTATTTACATTTAGGAACTTAATAATTTTCTAATAATTGTATCAATCTATATATCTCAGTATTATATCTAGACATACCATATTACGCAGGCAATAATAACTGATAAAAACGGAAAAAAAAAGTTTAACTGACAATTAAGACGTAATTGAAACACATGGCACTAATTCACAGGATTGATATCTGTAAACATTGCTTAAGAACCCATTAAATAAGAACTGTAACCGCGTAAAATATACACAAGGCATCAACGTGAATCCTTCTGCGGTTAAATCCAACTACTTTCAAGAATAACGAAAGGGCTTAGAGGATTCCCCAGTGTAAAGCTAAGACCGCAGTGTGTGTGTGTGTGTGTGTGTGTGTGTGTGTCTGTCTGTCTGTCTGTGTTTGTGTGTGTGTATGTGTGTGTGTGTGTGTGTGTGTGTGTGTGTGTGTGTGTGTGTGTGTGTGTGTGTGTGTGTGTGAGTAAATCGCTTCTTGCACAGTACATTACGTTACGCCTGCAGGGAAAAGCCAAATCTTCAAAACTGGAACTAATTGTAATGTGATTATGGCTGTGTTGTGGTCCAGAAAGAAGGAAGAAAAGAGAGAGGACGAGTGAGTATGTGTGTGAGTTTGTGTGAGAGAAAGAACGTGGGATGTAAAGAGAGAGAGAGAGAGAGAGAGAGAGAGAGAGAGAGAGAGAGAGAGAGAGAGAGAGAGAGAGAGAGAGAGAGAGAGAGAGAGAGAGAGAGAGAGAGAAATACGAATCTTCTGCCTCAGAGTAGAAGGATTTAAACTGAGTGCTGTAGTGATTCGTTTTTATTTTATTTTCCTCCCCTTTGTTTGTTGTAGGTGTTCGTGTGTATATGCGTCTGTCTGTAAATGTACACAAGTAGCTTACACACGTACATTCATTCGTAGATCTTAGAGCCGGTTTAGCTTTAATGAACCACTAAAGCTTATTTCATTTGCAACGATTTTTTAATTTTATAAACCTTGAGTAGTTTTCAAGAGTAAGAGGAAGCCGTAATTGTTATTTTATTCAGTAAATAGTTAGTCTTCGAGAATCTAGCATTGATATCGAGAGGAAAGAGAGGGAATAAAGTGAATAAGAAAAAAGAAAAATGTAAATCTTATTTTGGGAACTAAGGATTGAGGACAGTTTTTGTATAACCAGATTTTCATATGTGATTTTCTCGTGACTGCCTTGGGAATAGAATGTAAAATCCTCACAATGCAAGGATAAAAATACAAGATGAAACTGTTTACCCTTTTACTTTTGAATTATTGTTAAAAATGTCTGAGACCCACGAGGATTTTTAGGTTCTCTCTCACTCTTATTTTTCTTGTGAAAAAATAGAATATTGCTCATTAGTATGTTGTGAATGTTTAAAAAGTCTACGGTATCGTACACCAGATTTCAGTTACTTATGAAAAGACCCGTAACATTGAATAGTTAAGAGGACATTATACTTGCCTATGAAAGAGGGCTTGTCAGAATATTCATTACCTTATACCCCCCTCCACCTTCTCTCATGAAAACGAAGAAAGGGTGAAATAAAAATCTCGTTAATATTGGCAGAGTAACTTTAAACTCTGGTGAGAAGCAACTCATTTACTTCACAAGAGACTAATAACGTTGAGATTCCCACCTCCCTTAGCAATATCTAGGATAATTTATTTTTTTCGGTATTTGTAATTGTGTATAAGGTGTGATGTGGCTGATGATAATGATGGTGATATTAATAATATGATACTACTACTAATGATACGAATTTTCATTGTTATAAATGGTAATGGTAATGATGATAACTATGATGGTAATGACACTACTACTACCACTGTTGGTATCAATGATGATTATAACAATACTTACAAAGATATGACAAAGAGTTTTCGTATGAACCTCACAACCAGGTGCTAATAATATATCCTATAATCAAGGTACATACCGCATTAAGTGGCACAGGAAGAAAAGTCAACGATCTCATTAAGAATATTTGAATATTTGAATATTTATCTTGAGGCTAGAATTATGAGACGGAACTTCTCTTTGCAATTATTGTGTTGCTCCTTTTATTGGTACATCTTTAATATCAGTGTTTGTGTGGTGTGGAGAGAGTCTGATTCTTCGTATGATGGTAGCAGTATGTGGTACATAAGAGTTATATAAATGACACATGAAGTATTATTAACAGTGTTTTTTCATCAAGGGGATGTTTCCCAATAGCAATGACACCTATACACAACTTTCTTACTTTCTTACATAGACAGAACAGGGATGTTAATCATGTTGGAACAAAAAGCGATAATTCTGCAGGGACTTTTATATCCTTTTATAAGTATTCATGAGTAGAAAGGACGGAAGCATTGAAGCGTGATTAGCAACATATGTTGAAAGATGGGGTATGTGTCGAGGCAATGAATGACAGCCATAAACTGTGTGTTAAAAGGGAAAGGATTAGAGGAATATTCTAGATAAGTGGAGGAATGGATAATTTTCTAGTGAAGAATACTAGTTAAATGAGTAGATAATCAGATGGAGCGGTATATATATACATATACACATTTGCATCAATATATAAATTAGAAAAAAAAATATAAGTATGTATATACACATATACATACACAAACACAGACACAAACACACACACACACACAAGGAAAGAAAAAAAAGAAAGAATAGAAGAAGAAGAAGAAGAAAAAAAAAATATATATGTATGTATATACACATATACACAAACAAACACAGACACAAACACACACAAAAGAAAAGAAAAGAAAAGAAAAAGAGATAAAAGAAAAGAAAAAAGAAAAAAAGGAAAAGAAAAGAAAAAAAAGAAAGAAAGAAAAAAAGAAAAAAAAAAAAATATGTATGTATGTATGTGTATGTGTATGTATATGTGTACAAGTTTGTATGTGTATGTGTGTGTGTGTGCGTATGTACGTGTGTGTGTTTGAGTGTGAGTGTTAGTGTGTGTGTATTTGATATATTCCTGTTGACGAACTCTCCTCCTGCAACCAATGAGCCCTCCTTCTCATCTTAAAAGAAATCCATGGTAAGGAAGACACAGATGACAAGGAGCGAAATCGATCAAGAGAGAGAGACAGCGGGCCCTTGGCCGTATTCCCGCGAGATCCTAGCGAGTAATACCCCGCCCAATCACGTCTCCGGAACTCTAACGCCGCAAGACAAGGTCGCCGGGAACCTGTCTCAAACCCTGAATCAGGAGGCGGAACCAAGGACTCGGCACAGGAAGCTCGGAATTCAGTTGACAGCGGTATACAAGCGACCTCCGAAAACACCACCAAATGGATGGAATGGAGGCTTGCCAACTGCCAGCGGCGGTTAAAGGGTTTCATGACAACAGGCGAAGTGACTTCCACCGGCTGAGAGATCGAGCCATAGCCGTTCTTGGGCGAGAGTTTCTGTGACGGGGACGTGGAAATTTCTGTTGCCAGACGACACCTTTTGGGAATGACTCGTTAGTCTCTTGGAGGATTTGAACTTGATATTTAAGAGAACGGAACGAAGTTAGTTTAAGAGAGGGAAGTAATGGGAATAATGGGAAAATATTGGGAAGCTGCGATATGAATTTCCGAAAAAGGGAAACCCACTCTTGGCAATTATTAATTTGCAAAACATACCTATCGTATGATAAGTACATACTGTTACTATCTTTTACTCATCATATCGAGAGACCCTGAATCAGCTCGCCCCGCCCCCTCCACGAGACTACTTATTTCTAAAGTTTACCTATGATATGACCAAAACAAAACGACAAAAGATTTGTTTCATTATTCTAGCTGCGAGAAATAGATTTAGATGCCATGTATCAGTGTTTTCAAGGATCAAGAAAACAAAACTGTTCCGTGGGTAACAGGCGACGAAACTCATTTGAAGAAGCAAAGTGAAATTGCCAAAAATACCCACAAAGAACTGGAAACGTTTGAGGGCACATTGAGGGTATCCAGAAGACACGCTCAGGGATTTTTGATGAGATCACTCGTAAATTATCATCCTATGCCACTAAATGTGACATGCACCTCAATTACTAAACAGTTCATCTGCACCGAGTTGCATGGATCAATATGAAAAGTTACATATCACCCATACCAAGGACGATGAATGACAAATTCATTTTTTCATATTATCGTTATCCTTGCTATTATTAGTAGTAGCAGCACTATTAGTAATATCAAAATTGATTTCATTACCATTGTTATAATCGTTATCAACATTATAAGTATCACAATTCTAACCGTATCATTATTGATATTAGCATCATTATTGATATCATTATCCCAAGTATGATTATCCTTATCGTGTTTATCTTCCTTTTTAGACCTGTACAATTACGAAAATTACCCTAGTTATTGCCAAAGGAGATGGTAGGTCAAACGGCATCAGTTTTTTGAGAAGTAAATTAAACTTGGGTTGGATCTCAATAGAGTTCAAATTACA
>BOPN01004288.1:85000-87500 GCA_017312705.2 Penaeus japonicus | reverse complement strand
TTGCTAATTTTATCCTCGACAATTCAAGATTCATTACTTTTTTTTTCATCAATAAAGAAAAGTGAAAGTAAAAGAAGAGAGAATATGAGCAAATTATTTTGAGATTGATAGATAGGTGGATAGATAGATAGATAGATGGAGAGAGAGAGCGACAGAGATAGATAGATAGATAGATAGTTAGAGAGATAGATAGATAGATAGATAGATAGATAGATAGACAGATAGGGAGAGAGAGAGAGAGAGAGAGAGAGAGAGAGAGAGAGAGAGAGAGAGAGAGAGAGAGAGAGAGAGAGAGAGAGAGAGAGAGAGAGAGAGAGAGAGAGAGAGAGAGAGAGAGAGAGAGAGAGAGAGAAAGAAGGAGAGACAGACAGAAACAGATAAGTAGATAGAAAAGTCGACAGAGAAAAAATAGATAAAAAATAAACAAACAGAATAGAAAGAAAGAAATCAACAACAACAACAGCAACCAGATAAACAGACAGAAACAGAAAAGGAGAGAAAAAGAGAATATAAAAGTCACGTGATCATCGCCTGCATTTCTTGGCACAGAAATATAAAACCATTTTCCGTTCCATTTCACTCTCATTTACCAACGAGTCAAGGCTGCGGCGACCGGTCAGTCTCACCACCCGTGGCTGGTCTGGAGTAAAAGGGAACAGGAAGAGAGCGAAAGAAAGGGAGGGGGAAACGGGAGAGGAAGAGGAAATAGAATAAAGATATGAGAGAGAAAGTGAAAGGACTCTTCTAATCCTTTCCTGCCTTCTCCCTTTCTCCTTTCCCACTCTCTCTCTCCTTCTTTGTCGTTTCCTCTCCCTTTCTCATTCCACACAGTCGCCTATCTTCTTCCTCTTCCTTCTCCTTTCCTTCGCCTTTTCTACTTCCCTCTCCTTTCCATCTCCCTCCTTCTCCTTTTCTCCTTCTCCACCCTCTCACTTCCTCTCTCCCTCTCCCTTTCTCTCTCTCTCTCCCCTTCCTCTCCCTCTTCCTTCCTCTCTCTCTCTCCCCTTCCTCTCCCTCTCCCTTCCTCTCTCTCTCCTCTCTCTCTCTCCCCTTCCTCTCCCTCTCCCTTCCTTTCTCTCTCTTCCCTTCCTCTCTCTATCGTCTCTTCCTCTCCCTCTCCCTTCCTCTCTCTCTCCTCTTCATCTCCCTCTCCCATCCTCTCTCTCTCCCCTTCCTCTCTCTCTCTCTTCCCTTCCTCTCTCTCTCTCCTTCCTCTCTCTCTCCCCTTCCTCTCCCTTTCCCTTCCTCCTTCTCTCCCTACTTCCTCTTCCTTTCCCCTTTTTTCTCCCTCTCCTTTTCCCCTTCCTCCCCCTCTCCCTTCCTCTCCCTCTCCCTTCCCCTCTTCCTCCCTCTCTCCCTTCCTCTCTCTCTCTCCCCCTCCTCTCCCTCTCTCTCTCTCCTCCCCTCTCTCTCTCTCTCCTTCCTTTCCCTCTCCCTTCCTTTGTCTCTCTTTCTCTCCCTTTCCGCTTCCTCTCTTTCTCTCCCCTTCCTCTCCCTTTCCGTTTCTTCTCTCTCTCTCCTCTTCCTCCCCCTTTTCGCTTCCTCTCTCCCTTTCCCCATCCTCTCCTTTTCCCTTTCCTCTCCCTTTCCCCTTCCTCTCCCTTTCCCCTTCCTCCCTCTCTCTCCCCGTTATAATACTCCTTTAATAATAAACAGTCTTACGCATGAGTTGGTTCACCACCTTGAGTATGTAAACACAACGAAGACACTTGCTGTAATAGTTTATGGTCTTGTCTTCTTATGTGTCTTTATGTTCTTTTCTTTGGTTTATATTTTCTTTTGCTTCTTTCAATTTTCGTTTTTTTATTATTCTATTTTTCCTTTTTATTATTTGGTTTATCTAATTAAGGAGAAATGAGGGGGGAGGGGAGGGGAGGTCAAGTGGTGATGTGTAATGATGTGACATGATGACATGAGTGAACCGAATGAGTTGTATTGAACGGTTGGTGATAATGAAGATTGTTATGTTGATAATATTGATGAGAAAGATTTATCGTCATCGTCATCATATTGCTACTCCTATCACTAATATCACAGCTGGTATCGCTCCATATAAAACCCAACATGAAAGATAACATATCCCTTTCTTGTATCTGAACGTCAAAGAAACCGTTCCATGGTCATATTTCTCTATCTCTCTCTATCTATCTGTCTTCGTTTTTGAAGGGAAGGGGGTCGGCGGAAGCGGTAAGCTCCAACAAAGACTCCCCTTCTTAATTCAAGAGTATTTTTGCGGGAGTAGTTCTCTGCAACAATGATTGCGCAACAGGAACCTTGAGTTAGCTGGATATTCCTCTGGCCTTCTCGTCTCTCGCCTAACTCCCACAGGATTCAACACCGTGTATAGGATCAATTGCCTGGAGCTGGGCGAAGGATATGCAAAGCCCTCTCCTAGTAAGAGAGAATGCTAGCCCTATTCCGTGCAAGAGTAGCAATCCTGGATCCGACTACATTGGTGCAAAGTGTCTTTATGTGTATTGCATCCTTTCGTTTTGCAACG
>BOPN01004288.1:67500-75000 GCA_017312705.2 Penaeus japonicus | reverse complement strand
GACCCCTTCAGCCGCGCTCTCCTTCGGGAACCTCGGGGAGAACGACCAATCATGGAGCTCCTCACTGACAGGGAATTTACGGCGCGATCGAAATGCGGAGAATGAACAGAAGCTCGCGTGGAAAACTTTTTTTTTTTTTTCTATACTTCCTCTGGCGGAACCTTAATGGCGATTCCCCCCGGTGCATTACCAATGAAAATCGCCCTTGTAGGATCTCATCTCGCCCCGTTGTTGGCCCTGAGCACGACGGCCATACAGAAGAGTGATGGCCTCCGCCTGCATATTGATTGTTCCCGGGCGAGAGCGTCGTCATTTCCATAGAATTCCAACGCTGCCGGAGTGAGTCATCAACTTATCCGGCCGGGCAAATGCGAGGGTGTGAGGAGGCGTAGTTTTTTTTTCTTTTTTTTTTTATTCATGGGAGATAAGAGAGGGAAGAGGATAAGGAAGAGGATAAAACAGGCTATAGAAAGGAGATGAAGCAAGAACGCGAGGTAAAGAGAAAGAGGAAGAAATGGGAAAACTATTGCGGAGTTTTCGGGTGTTTTGCTGGTCTTTCGAGGGACATATAAGACGCCATTTTGGGACGGACGTGGAGAGGACAGAATAAATCTCACGGAGAGAGATTAACACGGGCGTGCAGACGACTGAGAGGAAGCGGTGTAGGGCGCGATAACTCTACAACCGTGGAGGGAGAGCGTGCATACACAGACCATTGCTAGACATTGATCAGTATGTAAATATGGGGAGTGCCAGCGGGGAGGGAGGCTGGGTATTTACACTGCAATTTGACGGGCTAAGGAGATGAGTCGGCGACCCTCATCCTTGTGGAAAGGATGAGGTCTCGGCAGGAGAGAGAGGTGGAGGACGTGAGCCAATAAATATTAAACGAAGGGGAAGGCAAAATAATAATTCAGTGGACGGGCTTTCATCACACTGAATATCCCTTTTTCTGAATATTTCGTGGAGGGTCTAAACTTGCGCAGCGAATCCTGATTGTATGCATCTAGTGTATAAACAGTATGTTCTTCCAGTGCATATATCATATAAAACTTTGCCTGGGCTTTTATGCTCTCCTGTTTTTTGCATTTTCCGTATATATTTCTTATTTATCTTATGTTTTCTCCCCCTCAATCTGTAACACTAAGTTTCTTTAGCATATCCCATTAATATAGAGAAAGGCAGGGCTCAGGATAGGGATACTCTATTCTCAAAATCTAATTTTATACTAATGATAATGTAATTTTGAATGAAGGAGCGATAGAAATTGGTAACAGTTATTTCTTATAGGTTATAATGATGTAGATCATTATTTTAATGTTACTGGTGGTGAAAATGATGGTGATACTGACAATAACAGTAGTGATGACAACATTAATAATACTGACAATAATATTGATGATGACAATAATAATGCTACTGCAAGTGCTAATAACATTATGATAACAATGATGATGATGGATATGGTGATGATGAGGATTATGACAATAGTAATGTCAATGGCAGTAATAATGATGATGATGATATTCACAATAATCATAATCATAGTGAAGATAATGATAATAGTAATAATAAGGATAAAAATAACGATAAAAGTAATATTTGTAACGACAATTATGATGATAAGGTTAATAATGATAATGAAGATAATAGCAAAAACAACAACATCAAAGAGGATGATTATAATGATAATAATAATGATAATGATAATGACAATCATAATAATAATAATCATGACAATGACATAATAATGATAACAGTAATGATGACGTAGACAATAACATTGATGATAACAATGACAACGACGATGACGATGCAAATACCACAAAAAACGAGAAAAACAACAACATAAGATCAGAATATATATATATTTTTTTCTATAGATCATGATTCTCTCTAGGATAGAAAGTAATTAATGAAAATCAATGGCATTTCTTATCACAGTTATCATTCAAAAGGTATTGATTGACATTAATGCTAATATGGTAATATAACAGTTGTCAGTGATGGTGTATCTTGTCAAGAATCTAGATGGAAGATTAGAAACGAGGAAATAGAGGAGGAAGGAGGAATTAAAGAAAGAAACAAAGGGGAAAAGAAGGGAGAGAAGAAATAAGAAAGTAGAGAAAAAAACGAATATGATGGTGGAGGAAGAAAAGGTGAAAAACAAAAGATACATATATATATATATAAATATATATATATATATATATATATATATATATATATATATATATATATATATATATATATATATATATATATATATATAGAGAGATATAGATATAGATATGAGAGAGAGAGAGAGAGAGAGAGAGACGAAGAAGATAAAAAGAAAGAAAGTGAGGAAGAAGCCAAAAAGAAGAAGGAATAAGAAATAAATTAATAGATTAACAATAATGATAACCATAATAATGATAAGAGAAACTGTAATGGTAATGATAATAAAAGTAAGAGAAATAATATCGCTAATGATAATAATAATAATGATAATAGCAATAACAATGATAAATGTAATGATAATAATAATGATAATGATAATAACAATAATAATAATAATAACATTAATGATAATATAAAATAATAACGATAATGATAACATTGAAATAATAACAATAATGATAATTACGATACTAATGATAATAAGAAAAGAAAAAATATATATAAAGAAAAAATAAACAAACTAATCTCTCACATTTCAACGAAAGAATAAATGAATAAGCAAATTACTGATTATACTGATTAACATTCAATGGAAATTATATGACGACTGATGGTCAGGTTTAATGTTATCGTATTGGTGGATATTGCTTGCGATCTGTTTGTGTTGATATTGCTGCTGTTATCATCATTAACATTAACCATTATCAATCATTATTGTACTCACTCAAATGTTATCTTTATTATCATTGTTGGTATTGCTATTATTGTTTTTATTATCATTATAATCGTTATTATCGATATTACTATTATTATTTTTATCTTGATCATTATTACTGTTATTATTGCGATTAATGTTATTATCGCTATTAATGTTATCATTATTATTATGATTATTATCATTATTTTTATTGTTATTATTATTATTATTATCATTAGTATTGTTATTATTATTGTTATTATTATTATCACTATCTTTTCATTATTAACATTATTGTTATTATTACTATTATCATAATTATTGTTATCATTTTATTATCATCATTACTATCATATTAATTTCTTCTGATCATTATTACTGTTATTACTATCATTATCATTATTACTACATTTTTATCATTATTATCATCTTTTTTATCATCAACCTTATTACTATAATCCTCATTTTGTTAATCACCTTCCTATAATCTATTTCACCTTATCTAAAAATCTATTCATTCACCATTCTCTCTATCTATCTCAACATCTATCTATCCATGTATCTATCCACGTATCTATCCATGTATCTATCCATGTATCTATCCATGTATCTATCCATGTATCTATCCATGTATCTATCCATGTATCTATCCATGTATCTATCCATGTATCTATCCATGTATCTATCCATGTATCTATCCATCTATCTATCCATGTATCTATCCATGTAAAATATGATTTTTTTCACTCGTGTAACTATCGTGACAAGCCTACCCCCTTGCCACGGAGTTTCCACGATTGTTCCAATACTTTCCACGCATTTGCCACGAATTTGCCACGCTTTTGCCGCGAACCCGCGCTTCTAGAATAAGAACTGCGGCATGTTCAGTCATGTACACGGCGCGCTTAGGGACTTAGAATATGGCTGTCTATCACACGAATGCTTTTTTTTTTTTTTTTTTTCCCCTTTTTTTCATTTGTAGGGTAAAGTGAAGACTCCTTTAAAATCAAAATTGTGGAGACAAATGGCAATTCATTTGCATTCACTTAGTAATCTGACATAGCTTCTGGCGTATATTGTACGTAATATTCAAATGTTTTGCTTAGAAATAGACAAAATAAATGGTTAGGATGAGAAACAGGGTGAAGCAGTTTAAACAAACCAGACTGTGCATTGTAGCATAAACTCATTATTTGGTCATCATTAAGGATATATTTCTCTAGAGAGCACCGTTTACACATTATTTTTGTTATTCAAAACATACCGTAGAATTTGGCAATAGTCTTATACTGAAGAGAGAGTATAATCCTTATAGCTATAGCGAGCAATTTAGGAATCATATTAAGCAGAGCTGCCAACAGTGACCATTCATAGCAGTCAGGCTTACCAACTTTATCCCATCTCACAAATTTAACGCGTAGACATATCATTATATAATACACTCGCGAGTCAGAATTTTTGTGTAATCACACATAAAAAAGGGATACCCACCTGTGGAACAAGGTGAGACCACAAATGTGTTTAAGCAAGCGGTCGTTAATGTACATGTAAACAACTGAACTGAATGAACAACTGAATGGTCACCTCTAAACACAATAACTTTACTGTGGATCGATAAAGCTAACGTACATGACTTTGATATTGTTATGAATCCTTCACATATTATTGGCATTTTTAATTATCGATTTCATCTAAATGGATTTTCTTTTGTTGATATTCAAGTTAACGATATCTGGACCGAAACAGCAAGAGCAACAGGCTTAGTAACTATATATCTCAATAACTATACATATTCTCGAAAACAGACTCATGTATTCTTCCTGAATTTATGAAAATGATTAGAGAGAGAATATTTTAGCCTTCTATCCTATAAGAACATTTCCCAACAACCCTGTTCTTTCCTGATGAGGAAAAGAGACGCTGGAACAAGATTAAGAAATCTTACATGGACGAGCCTCAGAGGGTCTGAGATATTTTTGTTTATAGAAACGAGAGTCCTCGGGTAGGTCCCTTGTCAATGCAATATCTATCGTAACTCAGCAATAAAACCAGTCAATCTTCTATCGTAGAAACTATTCCTTGAGTATCATATATTTCTGGTATTTCTAGTAATATTAGTTTTTTTTTTTACATGTATTTTACTGATGATTGCTGTTTGTCAGGCTAAGTATATCGACATTCTCCTAGTAATGATGTCACTGGGTTTCCCCTCCTTCCTGAGGCGGTTCTGTTTGCTCTCGCTGACCTTCTGACCTTATGCGAAGGTTGAGGCTGGCGATGTTTGACGTCTCTTATGGAACTCTCGAATGGTTGAAACAACAGCCCAGAGCCTGTGGGAGTTTTATGTACACACACACACACACACACATACACACACACACACACACACATATACTTATATATAGAGATAGATAGATAGATAGATAAATAGATAGATAGATAGACAGATATATAGACATAGATAAATAGAAAGATACATAGTCACGTATATGTACATAAGTATGTTGATGTGAGCATATATATATATATATATATATATAGATATATATATATATATATATATATATATATATATATGTATATATATATATATATGTGTGTGTGTGTGTGTGTGTGTGTGTGTATGTGTGTGTGTATACGTTGAAGACATGTACACGTACATACAATATAACTATACAGCATACAAATACTTTCTCTGGATATCTGAAAACATCTCTTTTCCTCGTTCCCTCTAACATATTCACAAAAGGCAAGGGCACACCACACTATCCGTCTTTACACGTGTTTGCACAAATTGCATATACTCTTTGGATTTGAGACTTCAGAGCACCTGTCTTGTTAGATGTGACACTATCTTTTCTGTTGCCTGGCTTGGCTGATGTCAAATTTTGTTTCCTGCTTACGGCTTTAACCCGGGTTGAAAAAAAGAAAAAAAGAATAGGCAATGGAACATGGATTGGTCAAATACTGGAACAGCGTGTGAGACATATTTGTAAAATAAAACTTTAATGCTGAAGCACGATGTTTTTATTGCAGTTTAAAGGGAGATGAGACGAGAAAAATGTATGGATTTTGAGACAGGAGGAAAGAGAGCAATTAAGAAAGTTTGGAAAGAAAACATTGAAGGAAATGCATTACTATAGATTAAAGTGAATCAGTATTTTTAAAGGCGGCTGAAGTTTAGTTAGATTTCCCGGATTTAATGATGTACTACATTGTAATAGTAAATATTTCACACTCTTTTTAATGGGCATATTCATTAAATAAACATCACATTTTAATATAAACTTACGCCCATATGTTAGGACAAAAGGTGGACTTCCTAAAAAAACTTCCTAGCTAATGGATGTGCTTAATCACAGTTGCGATCCCACTATTGTCTAATTAAACAAATGCATGAACTACATTTGTATGACAGGCGATCTATTCGGACGATGAATGTTTCAAATTGTGGCAAGATAAAAGGTAATTCGCACTAGTTTTAAATGTGAATAAAGTGAAGGAAAGTGAGGCGTATACTATATTGCTTCTCATTTATACAAAATGCACCAATAGATTTCCTGAAGAAAACATATTTCTAGAGGGTTAATGTGTTGTTGCATATCTTTAAACTCAATTTAGCTTCTCCCAGGATATCAAATTGACTTTATGACTCATGACTTCTTGGAGCAAAACATACCTGTAATACCCGGCAAAAGCAGTGTTACAGTTGCCAGATGTACGAGTTACTTAGCTACCTGACCAAAAGAAAAAGAGTGTGGCATGTTGGCATATGACTCTATCACACGAATGTTTTTCTTTCTTTTTTTTTCCTTTTTTCATTTGTAGGGTAAAGTGGAGACTCCTTTAAAATCAAAATTGTGGAGACAAATGGCAATTCATTTGCATTCACTTAGTAATCTGACATAGCTTCTGGCGTATATTGTACGTAATATTAAAATGTTTTGCTTAGAAATAGACAAAATAAATGGTTAGGATGAGAAACAGGGTGAAGCAGTTTAAACAGACCAGACTGTGCATTGTAGCATAAACTCATTATTTGGTCATCATTAAGGATATATTTCTCTAGCGAGCACCGTTTACACATTAGTTTTGCTATTCAAAACATACAGTACAATTTGGCAATAGTCTTATGTTGAAGAGAGAGTATAATCCTTATAGCTATAGAGAGCAATTTAGGAATCATATTAAGCAGAGCTGCCAACAGTGACCATTCATGGCAGTCAGGATTACCAACTTTATCCCATCTCACAAATTTAACACGTAGACATATTATTATATAATACATTTGCGAGTCAGAATTTTTATGTAATCACACATAAAAAAGGGATACCCACCTGTGGAACAAGGTGAGACCACAAATGTGTTTAAACAAGCGGTCGTTAATGTACATGTAAACAACTGAACTGAATGGTCACCTCTAAACACAGTAACTTTACTGTGGATCGATAAAGCTAACGTACATGACTTTGATATTGTTATGAATCCTTCACATATAATTGGCCTTTTTGATTATCGATTTCATCTAAATGGATTTTCTTTTGTTGATATTCAAGTTAACGATATCTCAATAACTATACATATTTTCGAAAACAGACTCATGTATTCTTCCTGAATTTATGAAAATGATTAGAGAGAGA
>BOPN01004288.1:42500-52500 GCA_017312705.2 Penaeus japonicus | reverse complement strand
GGGGGTCTATTTATTATCTTCTTTCCATGCTCTCTCTTTCTCTCGCTCGCTTTCTGTACAACAGTTTGTTTGTCCGCCTGTTACTCTCTCTCTTTCTCTCTCATCCTCCCATTCTGTCTCTGTCTGCCTCTCTTTCTTTCTCTCTCTCTCTCTCTCTCTCTCTCCCTGCCTCTCTCTCTCTCTCTCTCCCTCTCTCTTTTTTCTCTCTCTCGCTCTCCCTCTTTTTTTTTCTCTCTCTCCCCCTCTTTTTTCTCTCTCTCGCTCTCCCTCTTTTCTCTCTCTCTCGCTCTCCCTCCCTCCTCGAGGCTAAACCATTCATGAACCCGGAGGAAGCGCTCAGGAGAGGGTAGGGACACGAACATGAAAGCAAATGTGTTCCGGCAATGACTGTTCGCATGTTAATGTTTACTTTCTTGTCTTACATGTATTTTTTTCAATATGCATACTGAGTGATTTATTGTTTTGATTTTTGTTGTTTATCTATATGGTAATTTGTCAATTCATCTACTTGTTTATGAATTTTGCAGTTTATTATTTGTTTGTTTATCTACCTATCTATATCAGTCATTTTTCCTTATCTATTTCATAATTTTCTTGATAAATAATTATGTTTGATTCTGCTCGTTTCATGTCCACCTTTTCTCATGATTAAGGGACTATATTGTCGCTTTCGCTTTTGAATACATATACTGTATGGGCCAGCCAAAGTGAGTCTGCAATTGTTGAAATTAATCATTTGAGTGATTACCGTGATATGACATTAATGATTACAAAGCAGATTGAAAGATTAATTCGTCCTCACTGGGCTCATATCTATGCAAATTCGATATTTGCATTCATTTATTGTTGATGAATATTGTTGGTTACTTGGGTTATAGATGGATATTGACGTGCGGTGTGCAAGTGAGATGGAAAATTGTGGTTTTATCGATACTTTGGAATAAATGATTGGAAAACGTTAATTTGCTTGGATTTTCGGTTAGACAGTGTTCTGATAATCCTATGGTAGAGTAAAAGTAGGGTGGTTCTCTATGTGCAGTTCGTAAGAGTAGTTACCTACTGGTAAATAAATTGAAATCAAATGAATAAAAAAATATATAAAAAATGCCTTTATATATACACAGTACATACAAATACACACACACACACACACACACACACTTAGACATTTCATGGTATTCCAGTGAGTGATGGATAATGTCAAGACAAGGAAGGATGTATATGAATTTATGATCTAAAAAATAAACGAAAGAAATTCCATCCGTTTTACATTATCTAAATGACCCCTCTAAGACTGAGGAAACATTATAACCCATTAATATTGTATTTAAGCGCATAGCATGTGTGGCCAACCTAAACCAACAGTATATTTGATCGCGGAAATATATAAAACCTCAAGACAGTATGACTAGTCAATGAGTCAGATTATAACCAGATGAACTAACCTAAAGCTTAATACAGCTAAACGATGCATAGTTCGAAAGGCTTTAGTAAGAAGAGAAAGCTGTAAACCGTAAATCTTCCTGTCAGACTAGACTCCTTCTAAAAGTAAACAAGTCTGTCTGGAAACGTCAAAGTTTTATTTCTCGTATTATTGCAGTTGCATCAATTATCACTGTCCTCGTACGGAAAGAGAACATAACATTTTCATTATTATGTTTATTGTATCATCATTATTATTATAATTTTTATCCTCATTAATATTATTATTATTATTATCATCATTAATAATGTTATTATTATTATCATCATTACTATTATGATTATCATTGTTTTTATCATCATTATCATTATCATTGTCATTATTATCAATATCATCATTATTTTATCATTATCATTATCATAATCATTGTTATTATTATTACCATTATTATTATTATTATCATTATTATTATTATAATTATCATTATTTTTATTATTATTATTATTATTATTATTATTATTATTATTATTATTATCATTGTTATTATTATTATCATTATTATTATTATTATTATCATTATTATCATTATCATTATTGTTATTATTATTGTTATTATTATTATCATCATTATTATTATCATCTTTATCATTATTACAATCATTATCATTATCATTATAAGAATCTTTATCATCATTATTATTATCATAATTATCATAACTGTTGCTATTATCATAATTATCATAACTGTTACTATTATCATAATTATCATAACTGTTTTTATTATCATAATTATCATCATTATTATTCTGATCACTATTATCATTAACACTATTACTATAATCTTTATCATAATCCTTGTTATCAATATCATTATCATTGCTATTATTTGTTTCCTCTTTTGTCACCCTCTTCATTGTTATCATTACTAAACAATTACTCGATTATTTACTTCCTATTTCTATTTCTATCGTAAGAGAACTGATTTGTATATAGCATAGTTGAAGGCTGAAGAAAAATAGATAAGGTTCCATCAGGGAGATCGTATGTGCTTCATAACAAGACTCACATGATGAAACTCGAAACGTTAGGAATGTTGTTGCTTCCACTGTAAGTTTTAGTTGTCTATGTTCATCTATTTTTACATGATATGTTATATGAGTTGAAGATGTACGAGGTAAAGCAACTTTAGTTCAGAGGAGAGGTATCAAATGTGCTGTGCTAAATATTACACTCGTTGATATCAGGAAAATGTATCAACTTAATGTCAAAATAAGACCTGACAACTTACTAGCTTGCATGTCCCCCTGAAACCGGAGAATTTTCTTCAGGGAATTCATACTATAAGACAGACCAAATAGCAATATATACAACATTTCGTCCTTACCTGATAGCAAACAGTTTAAAGTGAATTGATTGCAATCTCGAGGAGTGCATGTCGAAAAAAAGAAATCAACAGGTGACTGATGCGGAACACTAGAGAAGAGGAGAATTGTCCCCATTTAAATATGATCTTTGATTCTAATAAGAACTCCACATTTACGAAGACTTCGAAGCTTAGCTGTGACAGAGACCATGCAGGGAAATGACTTTGTCCTCATCCCCTTACCAGTGTGGCAAAAGAAGAGAGTGTAATCAAACGGCGTCTGGGAAGCTTAAGAAAGATTCCCAGAGAGCAAAGACGCTATCCTTGGATCTGAGACATATCGAAGGACATAGAAATATAGACGACTGGCATTTAGACGCCAAGAATTCAAGGGCCGCGTTGGCGCAAGGGGGCCAGGAAATCAAAAACCTTAACTAGGGGGACCTTCTTTGATCTAATGGTTGGAGCGGAAGGAGCTACATTTCCTGCCGTTGCATTTGCATGTGGTTGATCTGTCTCCTCAAAGATAGTACTAATTGGTCTAATCCATGTCACTGAATGAAAAAAGAGAGAAATTAAGGTATACTGAATTTTCTGTGCTATTCATCAGAAAGTCACATGAAATTGTGTATTACATTATTAGCATTGTAAAATGAGTTTTTTGATGAGATTACCAAGATTACCAAGTTTTATTCCATAAAGATGGGTTGTAATTTTATTTCACAATATACATAAGATATGCCATAAACAGTGACTTCAAATATGTAGAGGATTACGCCGAAATACTGAGAAATAAGTGAAGAAGAATGAAAGATCTACGTATCATTAAAGCTTAACCATTTCTTAAGCGTTCACGGAGTGGAGTGTAGCACTGAGTGTCGAATATCTGAACATTAACCAAACAATGATCAACAGGATGTGAGGATTCGTTCAACTCGTTCTATTCGTTCTTCTTTTATTTACAAAGGAAGGATATATGATATAAAGAATCTTTCCATTCGTCCTAGTTGAGCATAAGACTCTCTTTTTTAAATATAGGATATGTAAGACACAAAGAATCCTTCAAGTCGGCAGTGTAGGTCGCCGAGACACTCTAGATGACGAAAGAATTAGGCGTTACATACAATAGCGTGGTTCGTGTGGTACATGGGAAGGTATTCTGATTTAATTTATGCATAACGTATGTTCCTAACATATTCTTTACTGCCTATAAAGAACAGATGATAGTCTGAAATTAAAAGAACATTTTTATGACAAAGCAAACAAAACTTTCTCCCAAGATACACATCAAAGTTGCGTGTGTGTTGTCGATAAAGTTCCTGCTGTGTTTATCCACGAGTTCTCTCACCGTGTTCGCGGTCCCTTGTATTGCTTCATGACGGTTCTCCCCGTGTGAAGTCGTCTTCCTCATCAATCCTACCTTGCATGTGCATGAGAATCCCCAGCATGCGTATTAAGCTTCAATATATCTCTCTTGTGCTGATTTTCCCCTTCCCGTCTCGTCTTTGCCTGTCCCTTTCCTTCCCCTTCCCTTTCCTTTTCCCTCTTCCGGGTCTTCTCAATATGCAACACGCTCCTTCTCTCCTCCCTCCCCTTTCTCTCTCCTCCTCCCGGCCCTCGTCAATACAAACCCCTCCCGGCTCTCCATGATAACCCACGCCCTCTCCTTCCCCTCTCACCCCACCCCCTGTATACCTCTCCACGCCACTCTCCCTCCACCCTACCCCTCTCCTTTGCCCCCTTCGTCCACCCCCACCTCATCAACTCTCTCTCCATTCTCTTTCATCCCCAACCCCCACCCCCAAATCCCTCTCATCATCCCTTCTCTCCCTCCTATCTCCCGCCTTTCCCTCCCCTCCTTCATCGCCCCTTCCTCCCATCTCACGCCTCTCCCTCAACCCTCCCTCCCTTCCTCCCATCTCACGCCTCCCTCTCTCCCCCCTCCTTCCCTCCCTCCCGTCTCTCGCCTCACCTCATCCCTCCCTCACTCCCTCCCACCTCACACCTCTCCCACCCCTCCCTCCCTCCCCACCTCCCGTCTCACGCCTCTCCCACCCCTTCCTCCCTTCCCACCTCCAGTCTCTCGCCTTTCCACTCCCTCCCGTCTCATGTCTCTCCCACCCCTTCCGCCTCCCGCCTCTCCCCTCTCTCCTCCTTCCCTTCAATCCCCAACCCCTCCCTCCCTCCCGTCTCTTCCCCCTCCCCCCACCCTTCCCTCCCTTCTCGCGCCTCTCCCCCCACCCCTCTCTCCCTCCCTCCCGTTTCGCGCCTCTCCCTCCACCCCTCCTTCTCTCCTGTCTCACGCCTCTCCCCCCACCCCTCCCTCCCTCCCATCTCACGCCTCTCCCCACCCCTCCTTCCCTCCCTCCTTCCCGTCTCCCGCCTCTCCCCCCACCCTCCCTCCCTTCTTCCCATCTGCCATCTCACGCCTCTCCCTCCCCACCTCTCGTCTCTCGCCTCTCCCCACCCCTCCTTCCCGTCTCCCGCCTCTCCCCCCACCCTCCCTCCCTTCTTCCCATCTGCCATCTCACGCCTCTCCTCCCCTCCCCCACCCTCTCGTCTCTCGCCTCCTCCCCACCCCTCCTCCTTCCCGTCTCCCCGCCTCTCCCCCACCCTCCCTCCCTTCTTCCCACCTGCCATCTCACGCCTCCTCCTCCCCAGACCTCTCGTCTCTTCGCCTCTCCCCACCCCTCCTTCCCCGCTCCCGCCTCTCCCCCCACCCTCCCTCCCTTCTTCCCATCTGCCATCTCACGCCTCTCCCTCCCCAATCTCTCGTCTCTCGCCTCTCCCCTCCCTCCCTCCCTCCCGTCTCTCGCCTCTTCCCCTCCATCCCTCCCTCCCGCCTCACGCCTCTCCCCACCCTTCCCTCCCTCCCGCCTCCCGCTTCTCCATCTCCCTCCCTCCCATCTCACGCCTCTCCCTACCCCACCTCCCTCTTTGCCCCCCACCCCTCCCTCCCTCCCGTCTCACGCCTTTCCCCCCCTCCCTCCCAAACCCTCCTTCCCGTCTCCCGCCTCTCCCCCCACCCTCCCTCCCTTCTTCCCATCTCCCATCTCACGCCTCTCTCTCCCCACCTCTCGTCTCTCGCCTCTCCCCTCCCTCCCTCCCTCCCGTCTCTCACCTCTTCCCCTCCCTCCGTCCCTCCCGCCTCACGCTTCTCCACCTCCCTCCCTCCAATCTCACGCCTCTCCCCCCACCCCTCCTTTCCTCCCGTCTCACGCCTCTCCCCACCCCTTCCTCCCTGCCCCCCCCCCTTCCTCCCTGCCCCCCCTCCCTCCCTCCCTGCCGCTGCCCTTCCCTCCCTCCCGTCTCTCGCCTCTCCCCACCCTTCCTACCCCTCCCGCCTCCCGCTTCCCCACCCCTCCCTCCCTCCCCACCTCCCATCCCACGCCTCACCCCCCCCCCCTCCTCCTCCTCGCCCCCGGAACCGCTATCTCTCGCGTTTTCCATAGACCTTTGTATTGCATTCAGCCGGAAGCTCGGTAAGGTTGTCCCTCTTTACAGCGTCCCTTGAGTGTCCTTCTCCTGATGATATTCCCCTTCGCGAGCTTGGAAAGATTTTTTGGCATGTTTTATCTATTTATTTATTTATTTATTTATTTATTTATTTTATCTGTTCGTTTAGTTGGTTGGTTATCATGATTGTTATTGTTGTTTCTATGCTGGTGAGGATTGTCATTATGATCATATTTATTTATTGTTATCGTTATTGTTATTGCTACCTTTATTATTGATATTTTCATTATAGTAATCATTAGAATTATTGTTATTATCGTCATCATTATCGTCATCATTGTTAATGTTATTGTAATTATAAACATTACCATTATCATAATTGTTATTATTATTATTATCATCATTATCATTATGATTGATATCATTATCATCATTATTATAACTATTATCATAATCATTATTGCTACTATCATCGTCGTCATCATTACTATTACTATTTTTATCTATATCATTATTATCATTATTGTTATGACATTTTTAATATTAACCATGATAATCACAATAATCATTATTACTATTATTGTTATAGCTTAACTATTATTACTATTATCATCACTATTATTACTATCATTATCATAAACATTATTATCATTATTATCATGATTGTTATTAATGTTATCATTGTTAACATTATTATCATTTCTGTTATTATATCATTATTATTATGATATATAATTTTATCATTAATATTATTATCAATATCATTATTTTGATTGTTATTAGATTCACTAGTATTAACATCAGCATTGTTGTCATTAATATTATCATTATTACTATTGTTAATATAATTTCATCATTATCATCCTCATCATTATCACCATGATTATCATCATTTCATTATTATTATCATTGTTGTTGTTATTGTTGTTATCATTATTGTTAGGATTATGATAATCACATCGATTATGATATAATTAGATAATCATTGTTTTTGTTGTTATTGTCACTGTTATAATCATTATCAATGCTGTAATTATTGTCGTCATCATTATTATCCTCCATTATCATTTCTATTATGGTTATCATTGTTGGTTTATTTTTTTCATTATCGTCATTTTCGTTATCATCATAATCATTATTAGCATCATCATCCTCATTCCCATCATTACTAATCAATTGCTTGATTTATTTTAATATTTATGGTTTGTGGATCCATCGCAGGAGAATTCCAGGTTGTGTATATTACATATGAATACATAATGCAGTTTATAACGTACGTGGTAATGATGAGGCACCTGCTGACCTATATTAGTTAGTGTTTTTTTTTTTTTTTTTTTTTTTTTTTTTTTTTACTACAAATTCCACATTGCATTTTATATACAGGTGCGTTATACAGTCTACGGTGTATGTGGATAAAATAACATGCATATGTATGTTCAGGGATTAAGCTTAAGCTAAAGATTTCATTTACAAAACGAGATCACTGCATTGAAACCTGCAACATTTCTAGCCCGTGGCAATATCAACGAGAAGAAACACTCATTGATAAGATGTCCTCGAAGTTATGTGATATCTGTTCGGGAATGAACAAATGGAGCGAAAGACACGGATAACAGATAAATGCAATGCAATAAAATCGAAATAACGCCAACATATGAAAAGGTTAAACACATGATAAGAGCAAAAGGAATAATGCCACGATACCCAAGTGATAACACCAAGGGATTAACACCGAGATGACCCTCAAGAATACCAAGATAATACCAGGATACTTGGACGACAACCCTGAGAGAATGACGAGTGCAACAGAGGGATAACAACAAGAAAACCGGTTAATAACACAAAGGGAATAACACTAGGATAACCTAACGATAATATCACTGTGGTATTGACGACAGATTAAGGTGCCATGTGGGTGACGACGAAAAAACAGAAAAGAAAGAAAATAAAAAAATAAGGAAAGGGAGAGGGAAAAGGACGAGAATGAGTAAGAAGAAGGAGGAGAGAAAGAGAGTTTCCAGACGGAAAGTGAAAAGAGAAAGATCAAGAAATGAGGAAAGTTTCCAGACGACACGGGAAATGAAAAAAAAAAGAAAGTGAGGCAATACAAACGACAACAACGAAGCAAAAAGACAAAAGATCGGGAAGAAGCAAAAGGAGATGGGAGAAAGAAGCAGATAGAAGGAAGGAAAAATCTCCTCACAAGGAAAATGAGGACCAGAGAGTGACGATGACGAGAAGGAGGAGGAGAAGGAGAGAGAACGACATAAACTCTCCAGGTGACACTCTTTGTGGCCCGTAAATCCTAGATTGTCTGGAGCTTCGTAGAGCTTTATGATTGTCTCATGAAGGCGCAGAGGGAGTGGGAGGGAGGGAGGGAAAGGGAAAGGGAGGAAGGGAGAGGAGAGGGAAAGGGAAACGGAGGAAGGGAGAGGGGAGGGAGAGAGTGAGAGAATGAGTCAGAGAGAGAGAGAGAGATAGATAGAGAGAAATTAACTAATAAGAAAACTGAAATGATAACCCGAAGAAGTAAAAAATAAGAGACTGAGACGTAAATGATTACCAATTACAAAACAATCACCGACAGCATTTAGGAATTTATATCCTGAATCCCATTTTGGGATAGATGCTGTTAATTCCCTCCCATCACCCATACCAATCCCCCCACCCCCACCCCCCCCCCAGCCACCCCATTCCTTCGTCTCTTGGCAGCCTTCCTCACCTGGCTGTCACTCCGCTGGCACTCCGCTGGCACTCCTCAGCGCCAGACACTCGGGCACCCACTCATCCCTCGAGGGCAGGAACCTCCTCCCAATTACCTCCGTCGCTCTCAATAACTCCTTCCTTCCTTCCTCTTCGCCGTATATCATTCCTCCTCGCCTCTTCTATCACTTTAACGACTCCCTCCTCCTTATCTCTTATCAGAGGCTCAAAATTTGAAATAATGGCTTGAAGAATGGCTTTATCAGTATTCCCTTCCGCAGCCTTAATCAGTCGCGATTCATCATCTGTGCGGCCGTTGATGCCTTATGGGGAGCTGTTCGGGGTTGTGGGTTTCTGCATCTGCATTGTGCAATTGCATCTTTCTTTTCCCTTTGTTAAGATTGCTCCTTGTGTCTAAGGGGGTATGGGATGCTATTGTAGAGGGAAGACGGAGAAAGAAAGAAAGAAAGAAAGAAGAAGAAGAAAAAAAAGAAACATAAAGAGACAGAAAAAAAGAGGAAAAAATAATAGAAAAAGTGGGATTAGCTTTCGAGAGGATATGGTTACTGAATATACAGAGAGACAATCACGCAAATAAGTTTGAATAAAAAAGTGGATGAAATAAGTAGCACAATAATACGGAAAAGAAAAAGAAGAAATTAAAAATCAGTAAAAGAATCAGTGTTCAAAAGTTAGGATAGCATAGGACCAGACGTATAACAGATTACAAACTGTACTATAATAATAATTAATTTTATAACTTTGAAATATATTAGAGGCTTATGCTAAAGGTTCGGATTATGCATATAATGAACGTTAAGAAATAGAGACCATAAGATATTACTGAGAATGAAAGGTTAATACTGAAGATGTGATATACAATGATGAAAATGAATACAGCAAATATTAGAGAGAGAAAGAGAGAGAGAGAGAGAGAGAGAGAGAGAGAGAGAGAGAGAGAGAGAGAGAGAGAGAGAGAGAGAGAGAGAGAGAGAGAGAGAGAGAGAGAGAGAGAGAGAGAGAGAGAGAGAGAGAGAGAGAGAGAGAGAGAGAGA
>BOPN01004288.1:7500-10000 GCA_017312705.2 Penaeus japonicus | reverse complement strand
CATGTACCAACTTTAACTCAAAAATGCTTCATCACTACTTATATATGACATACCAAGTATTTTCCTCTACCGCCTATTATTCTTGATAAATACAGTCAGGGAATATCACTGTCAACATTCAAAGCTCCATTAACATATCTTTTCTTGTTTACAAATTTAACTCCATCAATACCTCCTGTGTCTATTTTACTATCCCTGTATCATACCATAAAACAGCAACCACCCAGGAATTAATGACAAGAACTTTAGTTTTACCCATCAGCTTTGACTCTAATGCAAGACATGATAACCTGTTATACTCCTTTTCAAAAGTTTGTTTCATGTCTTTCTCTTTAATTTTGTCGACTTCAAGTATTCCTAGGTATTTTTATAACCACTTTCCTCTCTGTCCTTCATGATTTGCCTATCTGGTAACTCAATTCTGTTTTTGCAATCTTGCCTTTTCTCATAACTAGTATCCCACTTCTTTGTACATTGCAAACTCCATATCAGTGCCAGAAATGCACAGTGTTAATTAATGACTCAATCTGTTCCGGATTATTTGCCGACAACTTTAGATCATGCATGAATAAAAGATGGTTAATCTTGAGTTGTTGCTTTTTTTTCTCTTATTCGAACCTGTTTTTCTCAAAATAAAAGTTAGTGGAATCATAAATAAACAACAAGGGGGAAAAGCTGTCACCCTGAAATATTCATCGTTTAATTTCCACCTCCCCAAACCCTTGTCCTGCTGATATTAATTGGGTCTTCCAGTTCACCATGGTTGTTTTCTCATTGAATTCAGGGACGTTTCTCGCTACTCCAAGTAGTTTCCTGTATTTTAGGATCCGGAAATGTGGAACAAGGTCAAAAACTATGTCTCCATTTAGTATATCTCCATATAGTATATCTAGTATATCTGATCAATACAATACAATTTGCTTTGCCTGTAATGGAATATGTGTAATTGATATTTTCTCATTCTTTGGTGTTTTTGCTAAGATTCGCTATTTTTAAGCTTGTATTTCATATATGTTAATTTACACCTCTTCATTTTCTGTATCAAGTTTATGTCTTCCCTTGCTGTCTTAACACCTTTTTCTATACTTCTTTTCTATCGAAGTTCAAACTTATTCTTTACTGTATCAGGTTTTCTCATGCTTATTTTTTTTCCTGCAAAAGTACTTACTGTTATTATCAAACCGTTTACTTCTTTTACATAATTAACTTTGATGTTTATCAACAATCAATTGATTTTCTCATGTTCCTCTATGAGCTTGAAACCGCCAAATTAATTAAAATCAACATAATCTACACATTCTTTTCTTCTCAAGATTACAACAATTTCTTTCACAACCATTTTATCATCTTGAGTCATAATCTTTACTCCTTCCATTGCTCCAATGTTTATCGTCCCTTTCACCAATTTCTTCTTCCAAATGTTCTCCACTTAACTCCTCTGTTACATCATTTTCTCTTCTATCATCAGCCTCCCCTGTATCTTGATTTTCATCGCCATTCAGCACCCTGATCCTGATCGTTTTCAAGTCAAATTAAGTCAGTCACCCATTTTTCCTTATTGTAAGGTCTCTCCTCTTTCTATTCCTTAAACATTTTTCGCTTATATACCATCTAGGGGATATTGTTATTAACGTTCTTATCCTTATTACTAATACCTTTATTATTGTCATTATCGTTATTCTCATTGTAATCATTATATTGATTATCATTATCATTATCATAGTATCATCATTATTAACGATGAGAATGATAACATTAATAATGATGATAATCAAAGTGATAATAATAACAATGACAATAGTAATGGTTATGGTAATAGGGATGATATTAGTGATAATTATGATAATAGAAATGATAAAGATAATAGCAATAATGATAAACATGATAATAATAATAAAAAAAACATCAACAGTAATGCTAATACTGCTAAAAATGATAATGGCAATGATAATTGTATTAATGAAAAAATAAAAATGATAATGAAAAATATATGATAGTAATAGTAATAAGGATGATTACAAATAATGATAGTGATCATAATAAGGCGAGTAATGGTAATGATTATGCTGAGGAGAGTAATGATGATAACAATACTAATAATGATAATGATAATAGTAACTATAGTATCATTATAATAAATACGATTGTTGTTCTTATGATTGTTCTCATTATTATTGTTATTATCATCATCATTGCTATAATCGGCATCACTATTTTGCCGTCATCATTATTGTTCTTTATATCGTTATTATCATTATCATTATTATCATTGTCCTCTTTATCACCTATATATCATCATTATTACCATCATCACTACCAAGATCGTAAACATCTCCATACCAATGGTGCTAAATCAATAATACTAAAAAGTAATAACTCAAACGACAATATTGATGACGTAAAAGATTACAATAACAAAAGACATACAACAATGTCAATGACCAGAACATTTCTAACAATGCCAACGGTGAAGATAACAGATAAAGAGGTTCCTTTAGCC
>BOPN01004287.1:103297-110797 GCA_017312705.2 Penaeus japonicus | reverse complement strand
TCATTATAAATATTATCATTATCATTAGTATCATGATTATCATTACTATCATTAATACCATTTGCCATATTATCATTATTCTTATCAATATTATCATATTATGATAATCATAATAATGATAGGGATGATGATAATGATGACGATGAGGATGATAATAATAATGATGATAACAACAACAACACTAATGATAATAATGATAATAATGATAATAATAATAATAATAACAATAATGATAATAATGATAACAATGATTATGATAATTATAATAATAATGATGTTGATGACGGTGATAAATATAATGACAACAATGATAACATTAAGGATAATCATGGCATGGATGATATTGATTATACTAATATAGCAGTATAATAACGATGATGATAATAATGATTATGATAATAATAATAACTGTATTAATGATACAGATAACAATAGCTCGAACGATAACAATGAAAGAGAACACTTATAATAGTTAGCAAATTAGTAAAAAAAAAAAAAAAATGAATAAAAAAATGAATAAAAAATAAAAATAGAAATAAAAGATAGCAAAGTATAACATATGTTTCACACTTCATAGTCGACAAACAAACTCTACGGTGACGAAGAAACTCTGAAATAACAAACAGAGAGCGTGAAGTTGGAGAAACAGAAGAGAAACTAAACTGAAGTTGTATTTGTGTTATTCATTCAACTCCACATCTGCAACTTCTGGCAACTCGCAACTCGATGAGTTATGGGGTCGTTTAGAATCGCGTTTTATTATGTGCGTGGGTGGTTTTGTGTTTGCTTTATTTTGCGTTTATGTGGTTTGTTCTTTGTGTGCTTGCATGTGTGTGTGTGTGTGTGTGTGTGTGTGTGTATTTACACACACACATGTATGTATGTATGTATATATATATTCATCTGAATTTTCCAATATTACATAATGATTTAATGCCAATCATATCACTACAATCATATTCAAATATAGAATATATTTCAGTATTTGACATTCATCATAATCGCACCTTCATAGCTGTATATAATCTAATCCCCAGCAACTGTCTATTCAGATATTGGCTTCTTGGTAAATTGAATAGCCACAAGGATTACACGCCTAAAGGTATTGAAGGCTTGGTCTGAAATGTTTATTCTTTGGCTGTGTAGCCTCAAGGAACAGTTACTAGATTAGGCAATTCGAGACAGATGAGTAAATGTTTGGGTAGAGGATGAGTAAATAAAGATAGATAAAACTACCGTATGGTGTTTCCGTTCTCCGAATGGTTTATAGTGTTATGGATGAGTGTAAAAGAATTTCTCTTTTTCACTGTATTATTCAAGTCTACTTTTAAAACTCCTTCCCTGTTTATTTCTTTGTTTCACTCTTCATAAATTTCTTGCACGTTTATCACTTTTCATTAATTTCTTGCACGTTTTTCCTCTTTAGTAATGTCTATCATCTTCATTACTTTATATGAATTATTGAATTCCTTTTGCATCACTATTGTCATTATTACCCTTATAATTGTTATCATGATCATTATAATTATCATGGTTATTGTAATTATCATTATTGTGATTATCCTTATTATTATTACCACTTTCATTATTGTCACCATCATGATCATTAACGTTATTTTTAGAAGCATTATTCATATCATTATTTTGCTCTTATTATCTAATTATCATCATTGTCATAATTATTATTATCATAACTATTTCTATCGTTACCATCATTATTGTAATGAGCATTATTAGCTTTATTCATGTTAGTATTTTGTTATTATCATAATTACCATTCTTCTTCTTGTAGTTGCTCTTGTTGTTATTGTTATCATTATTCTTACAATTACTATTACAGCTCTTATTATCATTATCATTGACATTATAATTACTTTCACCGTTATTGTCTGCATCATCATTATCAGAGATAGGGTGAGATAATATGATAACAGACAGATAGATAGAGAGATAGACATACGTACAGACAGGCAGGCAGGCAGGCAGGCAGACAGACAGATAGATAGACAGACAGACAGACAGTCAGGCAGGCAGGCAGGCAGGCAGACAGGCAGACAGACAGATAGATAGACATACATACATACAGACAGTCAGGCAGATAGACAGACAATGAAGCAGACAGACAGACAGACAGAAAGGCAGACAGACAAACAGACAAGCAACCAGACAGAAAGACAGAGACATACAGACAGACAAACAGAAACAGACAGATAGACCAACCAACCAACAGACAGACTAACAGACAAAAGAAAACCCTTCAAAGCAAGACGGCTCCCCAACCACCGCAAGCACAGCCTCAGGGCCACGGAGGCGTCTCAGGAAAATGTCTCAGGAGAAAGGCGGCGAGAGAGATCGCGCTCCGTCACTTATTGGATCCGCCGTAACAAAGGGCGCCGATATCAGAAACACTAACAAGGGGAAAAGATTGTGTTAACGATGGTCGGAAATATTTACGCTTATTACCGCCGACTTTAGGAGGGTGCTTGCTTGATCAGATGAGAGGGGAGGGCGGCCGTAATGGGGATGGGTGGGTGGAAGGGGGTGGAGGTGGGTGGAGGGGTTTGTGTCTCTCTTTTCGGGTTTTCTTTCTTATTTTTCTGTTTTTTCTTGGTTTTCTATGTTTTTTTTGTTTGTTTTGTTTTTTTCTTTTGTATTCTTTGTTTTCTATTTCTCCTTTTTTAAAATTTCTTCATCGTTTTCTAATTCTTTCGTCTTTTTTTCTTCGTCTTTATTATTTCCATTTACCCGACTTCTTTCTCTCTCTCTCTCTCTAACACACACACACACTTTCTCTCTCTCTCTTTCTCTCTCTCTCTCTCTAACGCACACACACACACATACTTTCTCTCTCTCTCTCTCTCTATCTATCTATCTCTCTCTCTCTATCTCTCTCTCTCTCTCTTTATCTCTCTCTCTCTCTCTCTCTCTCTCTCTCTCTCTCTCTCTCTCTCTCTCTCTCTCTCTCTCTCTCTCTCTCTCTCTCTCTCTCTCTCTCTCTCTCTCTCTCTCTCTCTCTCTCTCTCTCTCTCTCTCTCTCTCTCTCTCTCTCTATCCCTTTCTCTCTCTCTCTCTCTCTCTCTCTCTCTCTCTCTCTCTCTCTCTCTCTCTCTCTCTCTCTCTCTCTCTCTCTCTCTCTCTCTCTCTCTCTCTCTCTGGTAAAGATGGCACACAATGATAACCATATAACAATAAGAAGGATGAAAATAGTAATAATGATCATCATTCTCATAACTAATTAATAACAATAAACATTATAAGCAGCAGCAGCAGTAATAACCAGGAAATAAAAATGATAACAATAATAAAAAAAGATATCTACGATAACAATTTCATAAAAAAAGAAACCATAAAGAAGAAAAGAAAAAAAAAAAAAAAAAAAAAAAAAAAAAAAAAAAAAAAAAAAAAAAAAAAAATCTTGTTCACTTCGCCCACGACCTTTATTGTGGGCAGAGCTTTGGAAAGGAAAAGGGTAATTTATGTATAAAGGGTGATGATAAATTAGGTGGTAAAGAAGAAGTAGAGGACGAAGAAGAAGATATAGAAAAAGATGATGAATAATAAGAAAAAAAGAAAAAAGGAGAAATAGAAGACGCAGAAGAATAGATTATTCTTATTGATAAATAACTATGTAAATTTCACGCACAGGGAGAAATACCTGAAGTGGATTAGAGCGTTTATTAGTTGAGAGAATGAAATCCTATTAATATCATTGTTATATATATAATTGTTATTATTATTAGAATCATCATTATTATTATCATTATTTATTATTGCTATCATTATAATTACCATTAATGATATTATTGTTATCAATATTATCATCATTATCATTATCATTATTATCATCTATTATTATTATTATTATTATTATTATTATCATTATTATTTTCATCATCATCATTATTATTATTATCATTATCATCTTTATTCATAAGTATTATTATCATCATTATTATCATCATTACATTCATCATTATTACAATAATTATTCTCATTATCATTATGAGTACATTACATTACTACAGTATGTTGATATCACTATTATCATCAGTTATCATTGATATGATCGTTATCGTTGTTATTACTATCATCGCTAATACCAGCATGATTATTCTCATCACTAATATCATTATTATCATCATTAGTATAATTGATGTCCATGTTGTTACTATTGCCATTATCATTATCGATATTATCATTACTATTATTATTATTATTATCATCATGATCATCATTATTATCATTATCATCATTATTATCATTATCATTATCACTATCATTATCATTATTACTACCATAATCACTTTCAATATCGTTATTAAGGTTATCGTTATTACTATTGTCATTTTCATTGTCGTTATCAAAATTATCATTATAACCATAATTATCATAGGTGTCGTTGTTACCATTATCATTGCTGTTACAAACATTATCGTTATTGTCCTTGGTATCATTATCATCATCATCACCTCAACCACCTATACTATTATCATCATCATCATTAATATTCTCATCCAACGCACTTCAAATGACCTTAACCCTTAAGAGGAAGTTTTCCATGGTTATCATGAGGAAGTTCTCTATCGTTATCATGAGGAAGTTCTCTATCGTTATCATGAGGAAGTTCTCTATCGTTATCATGAGGAAGTTCTCGATCGTTATCATGAGGAAGTTCTCGATCGTTATCATGAGGAAGTTTCCTATGGTTATCATGAGGAAGTTCTCTATCGTTATCATGAGGAAGTTCTCTATTGTTATCATGAGGAAGTTTCCTATGGTTATCATGAGGAAGTTCTCGATCGTTATCATGAGGAAGTTCTCTATTGTTATCATGAGGAAGTTCTCTATCGTTATCATGAGGAAGTTCTCTATCGTTATCATGAGGAAGTTCTCTATCGTTATCATGAGGAAGTTCTCTATCGTTATCATGAGGAAGTTCTCTATCGTTATCATGAGGAAGTTCTCTATGGTTATCATGAGGAAGTTCTCTATCGTTATCATGAGGAAGTTCTCTATCGTTATCATGAGGAAGTTCTCTTTCGTTATCATGAGGAAGTTCCCAATAGTTATCATGAGAAAATTCTCTATCGTTATCATGTGGCTGTTATTATCACCCTTATGATCATTATCGTTTCCTTTGTTCATAATCATCCGATTATCATTATGAGTGTTGTAGGTAGTAGTGTTATTTTTTTTAAATTGTTTTACTGTTTTATAATCATTATTTTCATAGATATTCTTATAAATCATGTTATTGCTATTATTAACATCATCCTGTCATCACTTTTATTGCTGTTGCAACACGAAAAGAATATAACTATAAACCACCAAAAACAAGAAAAAGAAAAGAAAAAGAGAGGAGACATACGAGAGACAATACCATTTACATCGCGTGCTTATGCAAAATCGCCCTGCAACACGAAATTACCAACGTGCAACATTCAGTATTTTCCCCGAGAGATAAAGTGGATTTCTTGCAAATGCAGGCTCAACCAGGGAAGACAAATCCACCTATGCATCAGGTCGTGTCCCTTCATCTCCCGAGGCGCTATCCATGGGCGGGATGCAAGGGATGGGCGTGTCTCTAAGGGCTTTGAAGGATGGGGCATTTTGTTGTCCTTTTTTTCTGGCTGTCCGATTGCCTGTATGGGGTTACATTTAGCTTTCTATTTACGTTTGCCACTTTTGCTTGCATGCTCGTTCTCTCTCTCTTTTTTTTCTTTCTTTCTTTCTTTCTTTTTCTTTTTTTATTTTTTTCTTTTTTTCTCTTTTTCACTTTCTTTTTCTCTTTTTCTTTCTTTTTCCTTTCTACTTTTTTCGTTTTCTTTTGTTCTTTCTATTTTTTTCTTTTTTTTTTCTCTCTTTTTCGTTCTCTTTCTCTTTCTTTTTCTCTTCCTCTTTCTATCTCTCCCTCTCTCTTTCTCTCTTTCTCTCCCTCTCTCATCCTCTCTCCCTCCCTCTCTCCCTCTCTCCTTCCATCCCTCCCTCTCTCCCTCTCTCACTCTCGCTCTCCATCTGATACACAATATCCCTATCTATATACATCTGAGAAATCCCATCCATCGTTCGTAGGGCTTCCTTTTGAAACTCTTAAAGGAACAACATTACAAGCAAATCAGAGTGTTTACGTAGATGGCCGAGCGGTTGAACAATTTTGATTTCTGTCGCTATAAACACCCTCTATTCGCAAGGTTTTCCAGGCAAAGAGATTTCATTATAGATAGGACAGAAAAGGGGAGGTTAAGGGATGGAAAGTGTTCATATTAATAATCATATTTTGCTACTTAGGGATGCGTCTCCAGATTAAGGGAGATAAGTGAATCATTTTTCATGGTCTGTGGCGCAGGAGGGAGTTAGAAACGTTGCAAGTTCCTGATGAAACGTGTGTGTGTGTGTGTGTGTGTGTGTGTGTGTGTGTGTGTGTGTGTGTGTATATCAGTATGTGGTGCAGGAATACATATTCACGCAGTTTATCTGAATCCACATGGATATATGGCTAGGTAGATAGATAGACAGCCAGCCAGACAGACAGACAAAACAGACAGACAGATTTAGACAGAGACATACACACACAAAAAAAACTTTTCCCTCCTCTACCCCTTAGCCAGGAGAGCCGCGGGTCGTCTCATACAGTGAAACGTATAGCCGGCTGCGATGGCCCGAGAGTCACAAAGGAACCTAAGATAGATGTCGCCCATTAAACTTAATGTATAGCTCTAAAATCTTCACGGGACTTATTTGTGGATTGTTGAGGCCCTGTTTAGGATTTTTTCTTTCTTTCTTTTTTTTTTTTTTTTTTTTTGGGGGGGGTTGACTTTTTTTTTTTTTTTAATAGGTGTAGATTGGAACTTTTTGATATTTCTTTTCCTTTTTCTACTTTTTATTGCTTTGTTTTTGCCGATCTATACAGAGGGGATGGGTTAAGTGAATGGGTCTATGTGTGACTATATGTACGTGTGTTTGTTTGTTTGTTTGTTTGTGTGTGTGTGTGTGTTTGTGTTTGTGTGTAAGTGTGTGTGTATGTGTGTGTGTGTGTGTGCATGTGAGTGTGTGTGTTTGTGTGTAAATGTATGCGTGTTTGAGTGTGTGAAAGATAGAGACCAAATAAATCAAATTGCCCGAGAAATAAAATCAAAAGGTAAATTTACTCTTGTCAAAAACCAAGCTCAACTTCAAAGGCATATTTCGTTCTTTCCAGACAAGAAACCGCTTCACTGTGTTACCTCAGCTTACGCAATATATCACAGTATATTTCGTTCACAAATGTTGATAGAACGATCAAGCAATAGTGGTGATGCTTCTGATTATCTTAACAATCCTGACATTTTGAAAGTAACAGAAATAATATCTATTCCATTCATAATGAACAATATTGATCATTATCATTGTTGCTATTATATTTATTGTTATAATAATTGCAATGAGAATAGCAATAGCAATTGCGATGATATGAAAAACAAGAGAAATTAGAAAAATATATTGATAAGGATTATAAGTAGA